>FYEV01001619.1:24286-54477 GCA_900188565.1 Geosmithia flava | reverse complement strand
GGGGGGGGGTTTGGTTGACGCTAGTAAAAGGAGGGGCCGGATGGGTCCAGGGACTTTTCTTAGACCCATCTGGGGTTTATTGGTTACAATGTACGAGGTTTGGCCATGGGATCAAGTTGAATACGAAAGAGGCTTGATTCCAATTCCGGATTCTTCTGCTTTTTTCTCTCTTTCGGTGTCGAGGGTGTTGCTGTCATCCCACATCCCATGTGCATATGCAGTTGGTAGTTGTGCTGTCGTGTACTTGTAAATACTACACCGAATACACATTGTAGACACCATCACTTAAATCACTTAAACAGTTACACAGACACTAGTAGTACCAGCTTCCTAGATGACCAAACTATTCATACATGTATTGAAACTCCTAGTAACACAGAAACAGAAAAGACCACAAATGCAATGATAAAAACATGGACCATCAATCTAGTACACTTCAACTCTGCTTGTTCCCATCCCTTGGCGACTCATCGCCCATAGACTTCGTACTCGGCCTCCGGGGTGATGCCTCTGGCGACGACACGCTCCGATACATCCACGAGGCAAACCTCACGCTTGGACCGTCGATGCCCCTCGTCACCAGCTCGGCCAAGAAAAATGTCAATGGCAAGAGGATGATATGCGGCAGGAGAAACGACAGTTCGAGACCCAATGGTCCCTTGCGTGGGAGGGGCATCTTGTTGAACCACCAGGGAATGTGCTCCCTGCTCTCATCCTCGAGCTCCCACCCAGCCGCCAGGTACAGCCTGTCGCCGACGACGGCAATGACGGGCCCGTGGACCAGGTACAACGCATACGAGACGCGCCCAAGGTACTGGCACACAGAAGTCTCGAAGAATCTCTTGAGCCAGCGGATGCGCGGCACCGATGCCACCAGGAGTGTGGCTGCCCAGAACAGATAGAACCACTTGTAGTCAAAGACGGCCTGCGGCTTGAGATATGATAGGTAGTACCAGCCACGGTTCTTGGCCAGGTTGTTGATGTCGTTGTTATCGCTGGGGACGCCACCCAAGTAGATGCTCAGGGCCAGCATGTGGTACGAGATGAATGTCTTGTAGGGACCTAACCTTGCCAGAAACGACGGCAGCTCGTCTTGAGCGGCGAGGAGGTCCAGGTAGCAGATGATGAGGCCCGACATGAACATGGCGCAGTACCATCCGTCGACAATGTACATAAAGTAGAAGAGTAGTCCCACTGAACACCACAAAAGGTTCTTGGCGGAGCATCGTGAAAAGGCCAGGACGCTGGTGTAGATGACCATGGAACCTTTGAATTCCAGCGGAATGGACCAGAGGTGAACATTGTAGTGCAGCCAAGGATCACCACCCTCGTGGAAGACAAAGCTAAAGTTCTTGGTCTGTGTGTAGAGTGCCCAGAGCTCGTCACGCCAGGTTGACTGCTGAGGTGCTGAGCGAATCCATATGCCCAGAATATGCCAGCTCATTGAGTATATGAGCACCGAGGCAAACAGTGGAAGGTAGAGGCGTATCCAACGGCGGAAGATGGAAGACGCAAGATGATCGCCCAAGCCAACTCTGTTGCCAGCCAGGAACAGACTGAGAGGCTTCAACGCGAGCACGTAGCCCGAGATGACGAAGAAGGTGGACACAGAATAGTGGCCACCAGTGAAGAATGTTCGGATACCCGGCATCGACGCGAAACTGTAGTTTCCATCACGGCCAAAGCCATCCTGGAAGAGAGACGACTGCCCCGTGTGCGACCAGAGCTCGTGATGGTGCCAGTAGACGAGAAAGGCAGCAAACCCTCGCAGGCCGTCGAGGTAGGCCGTCGGGTGTAGCTTCTTGGCCGAGGCGGACGCGGATGACGGCCAGAAGCGACCCAGGAAGTTCCTCCCAGAGCGTGCGACTGAGAGAGACCGGCCGTACGACTGCCATCTGCTCCGAGCGGGCATCCACTTCTCATCTTCCACGTCGGACCAGGTTCCGGAGTCGAGGATGCCTTCGTTCAGGGACGGCATGGTGGGTTACATGCATGAACCGATTGATATGGTTTTTTTGGAAGATTTGCCAACTTCAAAAAAAAAAAAAAAGAGGTGAAGAAAAGGGAAGGATGAACGGTCAATGCCGCTCTGTTGGCCCCCAGAAAAACCAAAGGAACAAAGGCGTGCAAGGAGTTATGATCTTGAAGATCAAGACAGAAAACTTGAGCAGTTGAAGAAGAGGCTCTACGGTAGATCGCCCTTGTTCTCTGACACGTGATAGACCGAGGGCTTGGATGAGAGGGGAGAAAGAGAAGGCGGGGAGGCGGGGGAAGGATTGAAGATGGGGTTCAAATTGTTGGTGATGGGAAGGTGCAACCAAGAAGATTTCACCAGTGAGATTCAATGCCGTACCTGCCCGTAATAGCAAGAAGCTACTGGTACTCAAGCTAGCAGTTGTGGTGGTGTAACTCGGCAATTCCCAGGGAAGGTGCGTCGTAGTGCGTCACCAGCTTACAAAGGAAGGAGCGAGAGTGGCCACGCAGATGAAGGTGGAGCGAGAAAATTCTCTCATTCATTCGGTATTTACTACTAGTAACATCCATCTCCGTACGGAATAAAGAAGTACCCCGTGAACAGAGACGAGATCTATCGTCTTTTTTGGAGTGTTGGAAAGTCAAATGATTACTTAGCGGTAGATGGGGATTTAGTGCCAGTCCGGTGAAAGGCAATATTATGGTACAACAACTTTACGGTCAGCAGCAACCAGGATACGGGGTAGACTGCATGGGGTAGAAGAGGGTGTGACATGGGAGAGGCAGCCCGGAGAAATCATGCTGAGAAGCTGGGAGGGGGAGGCAATTGAGCGCTAAAGTGATTGGCATCTCTTCTGTTGGAGACTAGAGGCAGTCATACCCGTCCAACGTGGTATTGGATGGAATCGCCGGGAGCGGACGGGGAAGAGGGATACTTCGGGCCTATGTGCATTACTCGTACGAAGGAGAGAGAGAATAATACTACTGTTTAATATTAAGCCGATCTTGGGCAATTCTAAGATGAATGAAAGGAAAGGGACTCTGGCTTCGTCGGAGCGACAGGGATGTTGATCTTTTACCTGTATTAAGTCGTATAATACGGAAGTACGGCCCTCCTCCGGGAATACGAGAAGTGGGCATGTGGAGCTCTCGCTCGCCTTATTCCATACGGAGCCAACGGAGGGTCCATTGAAATCTGGGGGATGTACAAGAGTGGAGTTTTTTTTCTTCTTCTCTTTACAGACTACCAGCGAGTTCCTGAACACTTGGCTCTTGGCTCTCTTGTTCCTTTGTATAAGTCGTCCCTTTCTCCACACGATCGTACACCTTGCCGGAGGAAGCCGATTCCATGCGGAGAAAAAAAGCGATGTGCTTGGCGCTTGACATTGAAGACTCAGGACACGGACGGGGCTGCACACCCACAATACGTAGTGGCCCGTGGATTAAGTACTTGAATACGGATGAACACATGGCGATTACCCTCCCCCCCCCACACCAACGGGAAATGCCTCTCTCTCGAGTCGTGTTGACAGGGGTGGGATGGGGGGAGGGAGGAGGGAGGAGGGAGAAGTTGGTAAGTTGGCTGAGTGATGGTGGCTGCTTTTGGTCACAGATGCGTACATGGCTTGTCGTTTTTTCATGACAGAGTTTATTGATTTATTGATTGCAGATACAAGAGTACTCTGTTGAACTGCGGAGTAATAGTAGATGGTAATAAGAAGGCCGTGTATGTATGTTTCCAACCATGGTGTCGGATGTGCGCCATCTTGACTCACAACGTTTGGGAAGGAGACCATACACATCTCGATGATTACTAGCAGCTGCCTGTATGAGACATTCACCAGTGTTGCAAAGTAAGATTGCTTATAGGACGATGCAGAGAAACCTCTGAATGTCTTGACCGAAACCAGCAATCTGGGCCTATACACCATTCATGGTTCACGATAGCGCCATGCGCAGGAGACAAAGATCTGCATGTAACATATACCATTCTACCTTGGGCCTAGGGCAGAGGAAATGATTGAAGCAACCCCGCGATACCACCGTCTCTTTTTTCGCATGCGTCCAGACAAATGCCGAGGACTGGTGCTTATCACATGCGACATTTTCCCTCTTTCTCCCTCTCTTTTTTTTTCTCTTTTCTTCTCATGAGGAGAAGGGCGGGAGCTAGTAAGGGGTAAAAGCAAATAACGGCGGGGAAAAAGAACAGTGAAGAGAGATCAATAGCACTAGCAGTAGTAGTAGAAACAGAATCTACCGGAACGGTTACATGGTTCGATACATCTAGACCAAGTATCAAAGGTAAATCTTCATCGTGACAATCCCTGCCTTCCATTGATTCAACTGGTACCTTGATCTCATGTCTCGCGATACCTAGGGACTTGCTTGCCAACCTTTTCTTGATTGTATCCCCCCTCACTAAGTTGCCACACCCGATGGATACTATTCCCCATGCATACACATATGGTTGGCACCAGGGCTGGATGGGGGAGGGACCCTTGGAGGAAATAGGAAGCCACCCCCGTGATCAACGTTGACCAACCGTTGATTCATGTAAGTACTAGTAGTTCTAGTACGAATAGCAGTAGTAGTACGAGTAGTTACTACTGCTAAGAGAGTATGAATAGTACCTTGGCCGTACTATTATTCATGGAACAAGCCGGGTCGGTCCCGGAAACTCGTACAGCTTCAATCTCGTCGTCCTTCTCCTCCTTCGCGCCTTCTCGCCTTCTCGCCTTCTCCGCCTCTTACCGTAGAGGGAAACACCTTCCCACCTTCGCACCTTCCTCTCCCCATTTATCTCCTTCTCTTTCCATCGTCTCTTCTCATCCCTGTTTCCTAAATTCTCCATAATCCCTGTTCTACGTGGTATCAATTCCATATCCATTGACCACGTTTCGTTGCGACATTTGTGTGCTCCTTTGACTGTAAACATATACACCTACATCTACAGTCCAGTCATAGAGCGAACCATCACAGCTTCATCGCTCCAAACTGCAACACTCCTCAGGCCTTACACACACACACACACAAAGGTGCTTACTCCAAATTCCTTTTTTTTGAAAAAGGAAATTGATCAGTGTTGGATGTACGTCCAGAGTTCTCGTCGCTCAACTCTCTCTGGTCTGCATCTGTCTGGTCTGCATCTGCATCTGCCAGCCTCAAACCCTCCATCCCTCGACCTTGACGGTGTGCCCGTCGCTGCCGCCGTCATGCTCGACTCACCACTAGCGTCGCCAACTTTGGCTGCCTCAAAGGCCGCCTTCAGAAACAGAGTGCCCACCCGGGTCAAGAGGTGTTTGCCGCTGTACCTGGGCTGCATCTTTTTCCTGGCGCTCATGCTCAACCTCGACGTCCTCTACTCTCTACCGAGCTCCGCGAGTCTTCATCGTCGCGAAAAGCCTCTGGTACATCCTCAGCAACGCGGCCACAGCTTCCCCCAGAAGATCTGGCAGACGTGGAAAACGGAACCGCTCATGTTTGGTGTGCGCGACACCGTCCGGGCCATGTCGTGGCTCAAGCTCAACCCGCAGATGCGCTACGAGGTCATCACCGACACCAATGAAATGACATTTGTCGAGCAGCACTTTGGGCCTCAGGGTCTGGATCGCCCGGACATTGTCGAGTTCTACCGTAGCCTCAAGCTGCAGATTGTCAAGGCCGACCTGCTGCGCTACATGGTCATGTACGCCGAGGGCGGCATCTACGCCGACATTGACGTCCAGGCCCTGCGGTCATTTGACCGCTTCCTGCCCAATGCGCAGGATGAAAACGAGTTTGACCTCATCATCGGCATCGAGGTCGACGAGCCTGGGTTCCGCGACCACCCCATCCTCGGGCAAAAGTCGCAGTCTTTTTGCCAGTGGACCATTATCTCGCGGCCCCATCATCCCGTCATGATGCGTCTGATAGAGGACATCATGGCCTGGATGAAGGGCATGGCCCACAAGCAGGGCAAGCACGTCAGTGAAGTCGAGCTCACCTTTGACGAGGTCATTACCGGCACAGGTCCCTCAGCCTTTACCAAGGCCGTCTTGGCCGAGATGAACAAGCAGTCCCCGCGTGGAAAGAGAGTCACATGGGACGACTTCCACAGCATGACAGAGTCAAAGGTTGTCGGGAGAGTCCTCGTACTCACTGTCGAGGCATTCTGCGCTGGTCAGGGTCACTCGGACTCGGGAAACCACCAGTCGCGCAACGCCCTCGTCCAGCACCACTACCACGCATCCAACTGGCCCAGCAAGCACCCGCGCTACTACCACCCTGCCTACGGGCAAGTGGAGGAGTGCAACTGGAATGCCGAGTGTGTGCGTCAGTGGGACGAGGATGTCGCCCAGTACGAGCACCTCTCTGAAGAAGAGAAGCTTGTCAAGAATGAGGAGAGGAGACGTGCCTTGGAGGCATTGTTTATTAGCCAATGATTTCAAGTTTCTCTTCATTCTCTTATTTTATTTTTTGCCGTTTTATATGGATGTTACTTTTTGTTTTAGAAATGGAGATATGTGAAAGCTACTTGGCTTGATGGAGATGACAATTTTTATATATGAATTGTTGGAGGGGCGACTCTCGGTAGATGTATGGATGGGATGGTGTTTAAGCGATGTTTTTTTCTTTCTTTTTTCTTTGCTTCTTTTTATCTTCATTTCTTTCTTCTGCTTGTTTAATCTTTCTTATTACAAGGAGTTTATACCAGACTTGGTGTGGGACGGGGCCAATGAGCAATGTTATACGATGAGGAATGGTGATGCGACAGGAAGGGAGTCATGGTGTCATGGTGTCAAGGGAAGGAAAGAAAATGTATTTGAATGGCTTTCATGTCTGTTGAAGATAATAAATCATGATTTATATAAGCAGGTTTTCTTGGGCATACGAGTGCTAGAGCATCGAACGTTGAATATGACAGCTTTACATTGAATCACCCGCCCCCAACTCCTCTACTTGAAATAATCAGTCGCACAACACCAAACTACAACCCCCGAAATCCTCTACTTGCACAATTTGATATTCCCACCATCCATACGTCCCAGCAAGCAAACACACTTGACCCCTACACCCCTAGCACATCAATTAACCCGCTAGGACCTCCACATCGGAACATCGACGACGAAACGAAAGTGAGAATCATGGCCAGCATACACTTCCCATTCGATCCGCGGGCATCCCTACCCAGGACGATCTCAGGAAACATGCGCAGCTGCGTAGGAAACATGGGGTGTCACCATAATGCTCGATAATGTCGTCCTTATCGACAGGGGTGTACAGACAACTCCACCCGCGCACGGTAGTCGTGCCCAGGCTCTCGCATTCCACCACCGGGGCAGCAGGCCCTCTTTCTCCCGCGCGGCGTCGAGGAACTCCCCGAACAATCTCAGATTACGCGGCATGATCCGGTCGTAGGGACTGTCCCGGCCTGCGTAGTCGCCCATGTCGTACTCGTCGTCGATGCGCGGACGGAAGGCGTCGATGAGGAACTTGTATACGTCATCTTTTGGGCGGCCGCGTAGCCAGGTGTTGTTGGTTGGACGGGTGAATGGCTTGTTTAGGTGTTTCTCTAGACCTTTTGTATTGGACTTGCTGCCTCCGCTGGAGCTGTTGGATTTCGGGACGCATGTATTCTTGCAATAGGAAAGGAAGGGATGTACTGGTATAATCTTACATACGTTCTTTTATATTGTTCATATTCATTTACTTCAGGTCACTAGTCATGGTGGCTCAAAGTCTGGAAGGACACAAAGACTGCCATGTGCAGACAGGTGATTCAGTACGATATAGATGTGCAATATCTACAAGATACTTGAAAGCTTTTAGTTTACTACTACTGACAACGTAGACTGATGGGGGGCGTCGCCACGTGAAAGGGAAGAGCTGGATACAGATATCATGCATGATGGCTGGGGTCTAGAGTTGGTGGCCCTCGCGGCGGATGGACGCCACGAAACCCGATCAAAATAACGTTCTGGCATAATGGAACGGTCAAGTCTGAGATGTCAGAAAGCGTCTTGTACCCATCATTTCCGGGTATAAAAAGCCTTCCCAAATAGGAAGTGGTCCTGGCTACACCATCTCCATTTGAAGGCGGGTTGAGCTGAAGCCGCATATATGCCCCGCATATACTATCTATCACATGTATATGTTGGTTGAACAAGCACGTCCCCTTTATATTCCCGTCTCATAACCCGTCGTCATAATTACATGCATTCTCAATAGTAATTGTAGTATAAATTAGTAACCCTAAAACGTAAAGTTTTCATAATCCATAAGGATATCGTTGAGTTCTCGGAATCGTGACTCGTCAAGGTCCGACAGCATATGCAGCTCGGTAGCCATGTCCCCATCCTCCATGAACCGATAGTTGTCCAGGGGTCCCTGCGGCACCGGAAACGACGACATGTTGACATCGGCTGACGGACCTAGTCCAGCATACAACGCCGCTGTAGCTGGGTCAGGACCTGGACCGACCTGCTGCTGTCCCCGCTCGACGTTGTTGCTATTGTTCAACAGTTCCGGCCCAGGGCGCAGCAGATTCTGCAGAGCAGGCACGTTGCTACCACTGTTGCCATCACTCTGTGGTTGTACTGGCTGCACCGGGGGCGTTTCCTCTGCTGTTGATTGCTGTTGCTGCTGCTGTGACGGTTTGAGGCTGTCGACGAAATTCTGAATCACCTTGAGCTTGTCGTGCAGTTTCTTGGTGATGTGTGACTTATGTGACAGATGACGTATCAGGTCCATGGCTGCCACTACGGCATCCAGGTAGGCGGGCGGGCTGGCACTGGTGCCACCACCTCTGCTGTTGCGGGGACCGGTGCAGGAGATGCCCAGCAAGAGGGACGACAGGGCCGTCTCGAGAAACGTATTGAAGGTGCGGTGCTGGGCATCGTAGATGTCCGTCTCTTTGCCCAGATACACGAGGACACGGATTGAATCCCGCGCCGCCTCGAGCATGGTGTGCGTTGTGGAACCCTCGTCTATAATGGGCGGCGCGGCAGACATGATGGCCGACTTGCGCAGGATGATGGTGCGCATCTGGTTGGCACGGAGGAACAGCATGAGACGGAGCTTGTACTCGCCGCGACCCTCGATGGTGCCGTCGTACTTGTCTTCGTCTGGGCCGCGGAAGCGCAGGTGCTGGGGCAGATTGTTCTGCCACTGGAGGATGCGGAAGTGGCACCAGTCGCGCACGGAGTCGTGGTTGTTGTTGGGCGGGTAGGACGTGGACGCCGGCATTGACGCCGACGTCGGCACGGACGGAAGGTCAAGAAAGGTCCGACGCACCTCGGACGAGATGCTGCAGTACGTGACCATCTGTCTGAGGTAGCCGGACACGGGGTCGGACGGGTCGTCATGCAGCGAGAGCTGGCGCGTGATCTGGACGTCAGCGTCTGACACGGCGAAGGGCAGTCCTGTGCCGAAGCTCCACCGCCTCTCGAGCGTGTAGGCGGACCAGTACAGGGCGTCGGACACGTCCTGGTCGTCCGAGCCGTACTGGCACAGCTCGTGGATGAGGCGCATGACGGTGCCGATGCAGCGCCAGGCCTCGACCTCGCGGTCGCTCAGGAAGAAGAACAGGCTCGTGAGGATGAGCATGACCAGGTCGTCTGTGTGCACGTGCTCCGTGTGCACGCGCACCATGGCCGCGCCGAAGACGTCGTGCACGAGAGGGTTGGCCGCGTCCGCCGAGCCCGCAGATACCATGCACGACACCAGTCCCACCACCACGCACGCCACGTCGGCCACACGGCTGTAGTCCCTGTCTGCGCTGCCATGCGCCCTGCCGTCCCTCATGGCCTGCATCTTGCCCGCTAACCCCTCGATGTCCAGGAACGGGTACTGCATCCCCAGCTCGTCGTGGTACGTCTCCAGTATCTCCACCCACGTCGTCATGCCCAGCACGTCGAGCACGCTGCCGCCCGACCGTCGTCGCGATATCAGCTCTCCCAGCTGCGACGGCCATATTGGCGGGGATCGACGCGTGTTCACCCGCGGTCGCGCGCTCTGCTCGGGGCTCTCGGCCGCCAGACGGCTCTCGGCTAGTCGTATCAGGTAGTCGAAGCTGCCGGGGTTGGACCATCCTAGTAGGCGCGATCCTCTGTGTGCGGTGCCGTTGTTTCGCAATGGAGATGCGGCCGCGGCTGCTGCTGCTGCTCCTGTCACTGTCGCTGCTCCTGTCACTGTCGCTGTCGCTGTCGCTGTCGTATCTTCTGTCGCGTTGCCGGCTTGTAGGTTTGATGACGATGTGGTCGCAGTCGCGGTGGTGGGTCTGGGTGATGCATCCTGTCGGGTCGTATGGCGGAATCGCGTCGTTCTAGGATACGAGCACGTGAGGTCGCTGTCGCGGCATCGTGAACATGGATGCTCCCCGCTGCATTTTATTTTTCGTTTCTGGCATTTCTCACTGCGCGAATGACTGTCAGTCAATTGATTCAATGCATTGAATGTGGAAGAAGAAAACTGGTGCGGCGCGTGAAGGGCGCGCGCATCTCAATTGAAAATGGAGGGATGAGACGAACCAGGCTACAGACGTGTAGGTACTGCGCTTGCGAACTCCCGATGGACTAGGTCGGTTTGCCATTGAATTCGACGGCATGAGGGACCGTCATATCAGGATCGTGTGCTCTGTAATTGGATCGCGAATCTAGGAGGGTTGAAAGAGAGAGAGAGAGAGACAAAAGGTTCACACGCGCTGTGATGACATTTGCCGACTGCACTAGGCTAAAGGGTTCAATTTTGTGGAGATTGCGGGGCACCGAGGACCGTTGCGGCGTCGTCGGGACCAAGACGTTGGGATGGACGATGAATACGTCATAATTCACCGTTTGTGTGATGATACCACATCGTATGGATTGTTTCCCTCTACTTCAGCGTTGATGAATAACCGGTTTCATTTGGAGTCAATCGAGTACCTATACATGCTTGATGTACACTAGTGGTAATACTCCTTGTGGCAACACACTTACATGGGTGGCGCACGGGTATCGACATGCGCCAACCGTCTGGTACTCATACATGTACTACAATGTATGTGTGTGACTACACGTGAGTACGAGTGCATATATGTGATATGTCAGGTGGAAGCTGTGCGTATATACAGAGTATAGATTCTATAGGCTGATGTGTAAGTAGAGATCGTTGACATACGCATCATGGCGCCTTGGACGTTTCTTTACAAGCGATGATGGCTTCAAGCGCTGCAAAATATAATTCATCGTTTTCTTATTCATAAAACTCATACTACCTAGCAGTATAAACAAAAAAAAGACAAAACAAAAACAAAAACAAAAAGAAATACATCGAAAACGTTTCATTTGAAATCATAAGCATCAAGTTCTTACATCCTCAAGATGTCGTATGTGTGCAATCTGGGTGTCCTGTGTGTGTAATCTGAGTGGCCCGTTGTCCTTCCTGTTCCATATCGAACAAGGAACAATCAAGTGTATGATCGGAAAAACAGGGGAATGTCAATAGACTCTCCCTTCCAGTCAATGTTGTCGGCCTGGCACTCGATGCGACCGAGGTTTGTGCCAAAGAGAGTGTCCCAGACGCGAGTCTGCTTTCCATAGTTGCCGCTCCTCTTCCAGCCCTTGCGGTGGTGCATGTCGTGGTCCTCAATGATGAGCTGGAGATTGAAGTAGCGGAGGATGGGGTTGAGGGGGTTAGGGGGCCAGAGGACCATGCGGAGACCGCTGTGGCCCATGAGCTCGGTGAACATGACAAACTGGTGAGCGAACCACCACTCGTAGAAGCCCATGGGGAGACCGACGGCCTTGAGAGAGAAGTAGGCCATGAGAGGGATACCGGCGATGTCAAAGGCCTCCTGGACGGTGTCGGCGTACAGGGTGAGCAGCGGGTTGGGGTGCTTGGACAGGTGGTGGGTGCGGTGGAACCTCCACAGCCAGTCGACCTCGTGCATCAGACGGTGGTACCAGTAGAACCAGAAGTCGAGGGTAACAATGTACAAGCCGATCTCGAGGGGCGTGAGGAGCCAGTTGGCGTCGGCGGGCGTGTGCGAGGTGCGCCAGGCGAGGAAGGTGGTGAAGACGGGGCGGATGGTCGACGTCGACAGGAGCGACCAGACCACCTTCTCCACGCCGACGTTGGGCACACCGTCACGCTCGTGCGCGTCGCCGTCCAGGTAGCCCGTTTTGTGGCCGACGTAGCGAAGGGCGCGGAACTCGTGGATGGCCGTCAGCTTGAAGGCGATGCTGTAGAAGAAGAGGGCCCCAACGGTGCTGAAGTTGTGTCCCGTGTACAGCACGTACAGGTGGTTCAGGAGCACGGTGGCCACGATGTGCGTGAGGATCCACCTGTGTGTCGTCCACTCCGACACGTACGGCACGCTCTCCGTCTTCTGGTGGATGGGCACCGGCGTCTCCACAACCTCCTTGTACGCGCCTGTCAAGTGGTAGAACCAGTGGTGCCATGTCCACTGGTCCCGGGGCAGGTTGGTGTACCAGTCTGCCTTCATGGAATCCTTGGGGTTCCGCATGCTGGCTGCCGATGCCATCTTCGGTGTGGCCGTGGTTGTCGTCTTTGTCGTCTCAACCGGTGCTGGTTTGCGGTTCTTTGTGTTGTCGGTGTAACCGTACGAGGTGTGGTCAAGATGACCCTTGTCTTTGTCGACGCTGTACACGGTATACATGGCGTGCGTATGTCCCCCGTGTAAGGTGCTGTACTTGTTGGTGTTGTTTGTATATGCAATCCAGATATATGATTTCTCCTCCTAGAGGTATGAAGAAGAAAGAAAGAGATGCTGATGTATCATAAAAACCTGGGGAGATGTGGCGAGGGGTTTGGCTTCTATATATACCCAAATCGTCTACATAGAAAATGATCTTTCGGCATGTGAAGAGAGAGGAAAAAAGTGCAGAGAAGCAACCCAAACATAGAGTCATATCAGATGGAACCCCCGATCACCCTTCTCCATCTCTTGGTTGTTGACGTCTGCGGGGGCGATCCTCTCTGTAGCGTCAGGCAGAAGATCCACTTCGGTCCTTCTTACCCCTGTGATGGCATTGCTCGCGTACCAGGAACTTGGCCACCGTTAGTAGCATTCGTGCTTTTGCCCACACAATGCTCCTATGACTGTGGTGGGTTACAATCAATTACATGTACATACTTGCACACAGTGACACGCCGTACACGGTAATATCATACGTCGTATGTGCAGTTCCCATGAGACACACAGAACCCGTGCTCGCATGTCTCGGCATTGCCCTTTGGTCGCACGTCCAATGTCCAGTGTCATCAATCTTCAGTCCCATGTCCTTGTTCAGTATCCTTCTACTACTACTGCCAGTCGACAACCTCGGTATGGATCCACACATAGGAAAGGGTCCTCCTATTCGCCCACACAACGTTTAAATGGTCTTTTTGATGCGGTCATGACAACTGGAGTTTGCGAGGTTGCGAGCAGCACAACTGTTGAGACTGGTGCTTATTCCTTTCATGCCCCTGCATTCCCAACCAAATGAAGAAACGCCAGTATTACGGAGTAGTAATATGGACCTAGTTGTAGGGCGAGGGGCGAGGAGGGGGTAAAAGCGAACAAATGTGGTAAAGCCTCGCAAACATGTGGAGTCTTTAGTCCCAAAGTCCCGAGACTAGAGTCCTAGTTCCGCAACGAGTCAAAGACCTTCTTTTAATCTTGTCTGCGGGGTATTTTTCATTGCCTCTTTGGGTGCTACTTTGCGATGTCTCTTTGGATACTGGATACAACGCTCTCATAGAAGCTCGCATAGCCTCATACACAATGTCATTATTACCCCGTAATACTCGTACGTTGCATCTCTAATCTCCCCTGACGTAGTGTTTTGTATCCGTACCTCTTTGAGTTACAGCTCCATTTCTTCCCCAGCTTCTTGCCCTGGAATGTTAGACGAATGAGGATAGCTGCATTGTGTATCATACGTGGAGGCGTACTATCTATTAATGGGAGACTAGTTGAAGTTGATCTTCATGGTGGAAAGCATGTGCAATTCCTCGACCCTATGACGCTGATACCAAGGGATCATGCACGTTGGCTGCACCCGCAGAACGGGCACACTTGGTACCCAACCCATGACCAACCGTTGTGCTTTGGTTTCTCTGCTTTTCAGTGGTAGCTGCAACGGCTTCTTCTCCGTCCCGTAGCCCTCCTACCTGTAGACATTATGTACGTAGCCGGGTGACACCGCCGTTGTGTTGCAGTGGCATTCTTCACCGTACCAGATGTCCCCTGGGCTGAGAGGTGGTTCGATATATCATGTCAGAGCTGCAGAAACGCGGAGAGAATTTTGAAAACGGCGACATGCTTCAATCGAACTGATCTCGCAAGGCTCATGCTGGCAATGAGCTCTGCCTCTCAACAGACCACAATAATGGCGGAGGTGGGTCCGTGAATGTCAGGGCTCAGTGGGGACCTGGTAGAAGGGGGGAGATGATGGAGGAGAGGCGAAGGTTTGCGAGGTGTGCGTTTTTAGTCACTATATATACTCGCAGCACTTCCATACGATTATTCTTCCTCGGCACATGGAGTCTGTGCTTAGCGGCCCACCTGTCGTGGCACCTTGCGAGTGAGGCAGGCCGTGATCCACTTGTTGGCTGAGCCGTAGCGGACTGGTGGACGGATGGCAGAGTTTCATGAGAGAAACTCTCCTGTCCAAAGGACTAAAAGCTCGCATATACCTT
Organism: Geosmithia flava; assembly: GCA_900188565.1. Lineage (NCBI taxonomy): Eukaryota > Fungi > Ascomycota > Sordariomycetes > Hypocreales > Bionectriaceae > Geosmithia > Geosmithia flava. The sequence goes on along the minus strand of FYEV01001619.1, from coordinate 39,840 downwards.
TTAGGAAATCGCTGCTTAGCTGATCGGGTTGATTTCTAGTGCATGCAATAATGATGCGTTCAAATCTTGGGAGCAAATGAGAAGAGGTGAGATGAAATTGACCAAAATGGGATGATGCATGTATATTATTACTCGAAAAAAGATGGAAGGGAGACAGCTTACCCTAGAGCTCTAATTCGACCGGACCGGAGAAACAAAGTCTCCGAAATCTCCTCCCATAGCGGGGCAATTGCTCATGGTGACGCTCTGGCGGCAGGAGCAGCTCTGTCACTGGAGCTCTCTTAACCGCCAATAGGCGGGCAGTTACCTAGCAGTGAAAACCGAACCCCACCATCACCAAGATGCGTGATCTTTGCCGTGCCTGATCCCCATACTAGACATTCATTACTCGGTGCTTTTTTTCTTTTTCGCTAGGAGAATCAAACCATCGTGAGGTCTGTGATTATTCATCTTCACACGCCTCACATCCTCTCCTTCCGACCTTCATGGTCTCGCATCACCTTCTCATCCGATAATAACCCCGCCTCAGCCTGTCATCCCGGAGACTCTTGCCCGCCATGGCAGCCCCTCAACCCGTCACGCCCCAGGCGGTTATGAGCTTGGTTAGCAAGCTCAACGATGCCGACCCGGACTTTCGATTCATGTCGCTTAACGACCTCGTCCAGCTTCTCAACAACTCCAAGCCCGATTTCCTCCATCATGACTACAACGTCGCTGCCCGTACTGTCGACAACATCATCATGGCTCTTGATGATCAGAATGGAGAGGTCCAGAACCTGGCGATCAAGTGGTGAGTTCACGCCTTCCCCAGGATACTTGGTTGGAATGCCGTTGGGGGTAAATGAGCAAATACTAAACTGCACATCTGCGTCTGATAGCCTGTCTCCCCTCGTTGGGAGGATCCCGTCTGCCATCATTGCCCCCATGATCGAGAAGCTGTCGATTCTCAAGCTCAAGAACTCGGTCGATAACGCCATCCCGTCCTTAGCCCTGCGAACCGTCATCATTGCCCTTCCGCGACCAGTACCTGGCATTCCCACAACATCAAATGTTCAGGAGGCATACAGTGCCGTCAGCCGCGTCCTCATACCCCGCCTGATTGGGCCCGGCCCCAAGACCAAGGTCCCCAAAACGACAGATATCGAACTGCCGCCGGTCCCGGAGGGGATGCTGCAGAACGAGGGTGACCTGAATGCCGAGTCGGTTGACGTCATGATCGAGGTTGTTCGCTGCTTCGGTCCTCTGCTTGACCAGGTCGAAGTCGAGGCCATGCAGGAGATTGTCATTCAGATGCTCGAGAGCAAAAAGGGGTCGTCGGTCGTCAAGAAGCGCGCCGTCGTGGCTATTGCCATGCTGGCTGTGTATCTTTCCGAGGAGCACTTGCAGGGTGTTGTTCAGCGAATTACCACCGGTCTCTCAAACGACAGCCTGAGCCCCGTCACCCGCAGACTATACATCTCCATCCTTGGTAGCATGGCCCGCTCGATTCCTACACGATTTGCGCCACACATCTCTACGGCCACCCCCAGGGTCTTGAATTCCCTGTCTGATGAACAGCTGCAAGCTCATCTGGAAAAGGTCAGCGACGGGGACGACCTAGGCCAGGAGTTTAATGAAGTCCGCGAAGCCGCCTTGGTTGCCCTCGAGGCCTTCTTGGCGTCATGCCCGCAGGAGACAAAGCCGTTTACGGATGAAATGATTGCCTCCTGCCTCCGATACCTCAAGTATGACCCCAACTACGCTGTCGATGACGACGATGAGGATGTGGGTATGGACGACGACGATGAGGATCAGGATGAGGACGACGAGTTTGACGAAGACGACGGCTTCGAGGACGATGATGACGATGCCAGCTGGAAGGTTCGGAGATGCGCCGCCAAGACTCTTTACACACTGATTGCCACCCGAGGAAGCGGTGATCTTCTTGAGAATGGTGTTCTCTATAACCAAGCCGCGCCGTATCTGATCAAGCGAATTGATGAGCGTGAGGAGAATGTGCGCCTTGAGGTCATCTCGGCCCTGGCCCTTCTCGTCCGAAAGACTGGCGAAGGTATCCACGCTCATGAGCTGTCGCTCGATGGCACAGAGGCAGACTCCGTCAGCCAGGCTCCCATCAGTCGCAAGAGGCGTCGCCAGAGCAGTGCTGCTGGAACAGTCTCTGAGCCCGTTGGCGGCGTCTCGCCCAAGATGGACAAGATCCCCCAGACTGGACCCCAGGCTGACCTTGCCCGGTTGACGCCTTCCATTATCAAGGTTGCAGCCAAGCACCTGAAAGGAAAGACTGTGCCGACGAAGCAGTCGGTCATTGGCCTGTTGGACGACATGGTCTCTGTGCAGCGGGGTGGTCTGGCCGACCACCTAGGAGACATCATTGACCCCGTTATTGACGCGGCCAAGTCGACGGCTACGGGCACCGTGTCTTCACTGGGTATCTCTGGCGGCTCGGCTTCTGCCACCCCGGCCACCCTCAAGATCGCTGCCCTCCAGCTGATCAGCGATGTGGCCAAGACACACCCGTCGGCGTTCCTACAGCCGTATCTAGCAAAGATGGTGGCAGGTGTGACAGCGGCCGTATACGATCGTTTCTACAAGATCTCCGGTGAGGCAGTGCGCACGGTGGAGGAGCTTGTCAAGACCATGACGCCTCCTCGGGCCAAAAACAATGGATCAAGCCAGCAGGCCGAGTTCAACAAGCTGTACGACGTGGTCGTGGATCGTGCAAAGGCCAACGACACGGATGCCGAGGTTCGTCAGCGCGCAATTCACGCTCTCGGAGTCATCGTCTCGCGGACACTGTCGGAGGAGGCGTCTGAGCTCCTGCCCTCGAACAAGCGTGGGGCGGCCCTCAACCTTCTCCGCGACAGGCTCAAGAATGAGACGACGCGCCTGGCAGCAGTACGGGCTGTCGACACGGTAGCTGCGTCGGCTCAATCTCCAGATCAGCTGGAAAAGGACTGGGTACAGGACGTGGCTATAGAGCTGGCGGCACAGCTGCGGAAGGCCAACAGGTCCCTTCGCGGATCTAGCATCATGGCTCTCAAGCACCTCTCGCTGTCCCCTGCTTCCAAGGACAAGCTGGAGTCCGCCACCATTGAGGGTGTCGTCTCGGCGTTGATGCCGGCCATAACGAACAACGACACGCACCTCCTGGGACCGTCCCTCGCCATCCTTGCCAGTCTGGTCTCAGGACACCCTGACCTGGTCATGTCCCAGGATATGATTACAGCCATATGTGCTCTACTCAAGACGCACTTTGCCAGTCTCGTGCTGGACCCCATGATCGACCTTGTTACCAGCGCTGGAAAGACACCGGCAGGCGGCAAGCTCATGAAGGGTCTGCTTAAGGACGTTAGTGTTGATGGTGATCCCGTCGTCGTGGGGAAGATTATTGGAACTCTGCTGGTATCGAGTGGAGATTCGGCGGGTGTGACGCTTGATAGCTTCGCCAAGGAGCTTGAGAACAGTGTCAAGTCGGGAGACGAGCCTCGCATAAGCTTGGCCCTGGCCGTTCTCGGAGAAGCTGGCAAGGGACTGGGCTCAGAGTCGCCACTTAGCCCAGACATCTTCCTCGGCCAGTTCCGCCAAGAGCCGGACAAGGTTTCCTTGTCGGCAGCCGTGGCTCTGGGCAGGGCGGGTTCCGGAAATGTTGGAAAGTACCTCCCAGTGATCCTGGAGACGATGACCCAAGGAGGACACACGCAGTACCTCCTGGTGCAGTCGTTGAAGGAGGTCCTGCAGTCCATATCGACAATGACGACCGAGCTCGAGGCCTACGGCCCCCAGATTTGGGCCAAGCTGATGGAAGCGTCGGAGAATGCCGACAACAAGGTGGGCTGCGCCGAGTGCGCAGGACGACTTGTCATTCTCAACCCCACCGAATATATGCCACAGCTACAGGTGAGTTTGGGAACTTTTCCTCTCTTTGTTTTTTTTTTTTTTTTTTTTTTTTTTTTGTGTACACTTGTATGTGTATACTGACATTATGTACGCAGAAACTTCTGTCGGCCAATTCGCAAGGTGTAAGGGGAATGGCTGTCCAGGCGATCAGATACTCGCTGCCCGAGAGCGATGAGACATTTGACGCCATGCTACGCAACGTGCTGGTGGAGATGCTCCTGGTTATGCTCCAGGACCAGGACATGGAGATTCGCCGACTGGCGATGACGACGCTGAACTCGGCGGCGCACAACAAGCCGGACCTGATCCTGCCTCAGCTGGGCCAGCTGGTTCCGTTTGTGCTGACGGAGTCGGTGGTCAAGCCTGAGCTCGTGCGCGAGGTGAAGCTGGGTCCATTCACACATACTGTAGATGATGGGCTCGAAGTTCGCAAGGTACGTTGTATCCACTGAATTTGTGGGTGCGTGGTCATTCAACGAGTGCTAACGAATCAATTTCTGAAATGCACAGAGCGCATACGAGACTCTCTACGCTCTCATGGAGACGGCATTTAGCCGGATCAGCAACATTGACTTCTACGATCGGATTGTGGCGGGTCTCAGGGATGACAACGACATTAGGCAACTGTGCAACCTGATGATCACAAAGCTGATGGTGATTGACCCGGATGAGACGGCGCGTCGCCTGGACTCGATCGCCGAGGCATACCGGTCCGTTCTGTCTGTTAAGCTCAAGGAGAACGCGGTGAAGCAGGAGATTGAGAAGCAGGAGGAGGCCAACAAGAGCGTGCTGCGGGTGACGCTCCTCCTCGGGGACCGTATGAAGGCTCTGACGGGCAACGCGGGTGCGGCGACGAGCAATGCAGGTGCGGCAGGGACGTGGACGTCGTACTGGGAATGGGTGAACAAGGATTTCGAAGGACAGCTTCGGGGACTCCGTGAGGAGAAGCAGAGACTACAGACAAAGATGGCCTAGGTTGCCATCGAGGAAGAAAAGAGGATTGGGAGGAAACCGTCCCAATTGTCTTTGATGGAGCCTCTGTCCATGTCGAAGAATGGGGTGTAGGGGCACCGGACGAAGGCGAACATGGGGTTTTCCCAGGAAGAAGAAAACATCCTCAGGAGAAAAAAGAAACGAGAGTATTCTTATCTCGTGGGGGTTTAGAGTATAGGTACGCAGTACAGAATACAGAGTATGCGGTATGGTACATGGTACATTGAAACGGCTCGGCCGGTTGATTGAAAGCGGATGACCTGTGCATTCGCTACTACTACCTGCAGACTGCACCAGTAGTAGTTGTAGTACGAGTAGTCTCCATTGATTATCGTCATCTGTCTTGGTTGTCTTGGTCTTGTCTTCTAGAAAGTTGAACCCTGGACAAGAGATGACCGGATCGGGCCGCTAGTGTTACATTGATGAGTAGATGCATGATACACGTAACAGTAATGTATATTTTATAGAGAGGAAGGATGATGATTGCTGAGTGAGAATGGAGAATGTACTCGTAGAGTGAGATTGAGATTGACACTGAGAATGAGAAGTGAGAAGTGAGAAGGGAGGGTACGAGTGTACAGAGTACAGAGTACATAACGGATTATCCGTTAGCGGGATTAATGAGGGTTTAATAAAAGAAAGACTTGGCGGTAGAATGTGGTTGGATAAATGGCGAGACTTTTAGGCAGATGGATTTTGTTGGTAGCGGCTGAGTGAGTTTTTTTTTTTTGGTCTATACGGTATTAGGCACGGTATAGACTTGGGATTGGCAGAGTACGAGTTCAACGGAGTGTCCGTGAAGAGGGACGTGCATGGGGTTATACGGGTATGTGGTTATGTATGGTGCCTGTGTGGTTGTAGGTGGTCTGAGAAGTTTTGATTATGGAAGGGAAGGGTCAGTTTGTAGATGTTAGTTGCCAGTTGTCTTGCTTATGTCGATTGTCATTGTTCTGATTCTACCATGTGTCGTTGAGTCAGGTCAGTTAAGAATAGTAGAGACAAAGAGTCAAAGACAAGATGAGAGTGAAGGAGGATGATTCATTAAAGACAAAGACAAACATAAGCATAAATATGCTTCTTTTTTACGTTTGACATGGTCGATTGTCATTCGCTGATGGTGGTGTGCTGGAAGGAATTTGTGGGTCTCCACGTACTCGTACTCGCGTACCTTTGCCACAGTGGAATGGAAACGGTTGATACGGGTGGCTTCAATATTGATCTAAAAGTACGGAGTACGGAGTACTAGTAGTTGAGGGTGCAAGTAGAGTAGACTCAAGGTGTTTATTTGATTGCGTACTTGCTTCAATACATGTATGATATGTGTGTATATGTTATATACAAGTGTATATATGTGTGTATGTGTATAGAGAAACATTCAAGATGAGAACGTCAACTGAGGACAGTGAAAGAAGTTGAAACCAGCAACTACGAGTAGAGTACAAGTTACATGTACTTACCAGTACGAGTATACTTCTCCAACAAGCTTAAACATGACCGACTCCCGTTATCCACCCCGACCCCGACCCAGATCCCGACATCCAAACTCATACTGTATACGTCTCCCACCCCCACGATGGATGAATGAGAAGATTGCATTGGATACACTCCTTCACCCCATTCCCATGTGTCACTAGGGCCTAGGCAGCCGTGCAAACTTTTGACCATGGCTTTCTACAGTTTTACTCGGGTCCCTTGGCCCTGGATTTCTACTCACAGGGCGAGTACCAACCAAAGTATACGACTATCGTTCTGTCTACTCGTACTCCGTACTCAGCACAGGAAATACCATCAACCTGGTTGGTCCCCTCAACGTCAGTCTTGGCATAGATTGTACCATTGCATCGACGGATGAGGTCATTCAACGTTGGATGAACTCTCTTACACGCCTAGCACGGAGTACTGGTATCAATATGCGGAACCATGCACACTAGAAGCAACAACGGAATCTTACGCCGCCACTCCGTGGGGTCAGCTTCGGAGAGTTGGCCGCGTCGTAATACATTACCATTTACATGGACCCTTATAACCTTGGCATCTACTTGGTCGATCGCGTGCCCCTTGTCGGTTTCCTCTTCATAAAAACTTTCTTATCTTTCCTTCTTTTCCTTCCTTCTCTTCTTCACCTTTCCTCTCAACAGTGTGTGTTTCAACCCTATTCCCCCCTATCATCAACACACACACACACACACACACACAAGACTTCCATCATGGAAGCCGTTCGAAACTTTGGCCATGGCCTGGCCAATGTGCCGAAACGCATCGTCGGCGCACCGAAACGCATGATCGAACTAGGACCCCGAGGCGTGGGACGCGCCATTGTCAACTCCCTCGCACCACCACCCAGCAAGGCCGAGGACGGACGAGACCAGTGGCCGTCACGGACATCATTCGTCCTGGCCTGCATGGGCGGCTGCGCAGGCATGGGCAACCTCCTCCGATACCCGTCGGTCGTGTACAACAACTACGGATTGCAGTGGTACATCCCGTACCTTCTGTGCGTGTTCCTGATCGCCATCCCCGTTCTGATTCTCGAGATCTCCATCGGCAACGCCTACCGCGGCGGCTGCGTGGTGGCATACAACAGCCTGAACCACCGTGTCAAGGGTACGGGGCTGGCCATGCTGTACATTGGTTTCGTGGTAGGGCCGTACTTTGTGGCCAACCTGTCCTGGATCATGATCTACTTCCGCAACTCCTTCATCAGCCCTCTTCCCTGGGCCGGACGACCGACAGCCTTCTACGAGGAGGTGGTGGCCATGACGCCGCTGCCCATCCCCGGTGAGTTCAGCGAGGACGGCACCACCATCACCAAGTGGGTTCAGTACGTTGGCACCAGCGTCCTCGGCGAGACCGTCGGCTGGACCATCTTCACCTGGTTCCTGGTGTGGGTGTCCATCTTCCGCGGGTGCGGCCTGACAGGTCGCGTCGTCTACTTCACCATGGGCCTGCCCATCTGCATCGTCATCATCCTCATCGGCCGGTCGTGCTCGCTGCCCAACGCCGTCGACGGCGTCAGGCTCTACTTTGCCACCTGGAGGAGCGACGCCCTGACCGACGGCCAGCTGTGGCAGACGGCCATGGGCCAGGTCTTCTTCTCCACCGGAGTCGGATTCGGCTACTTCACCTCGTACGCCTCGTACAACCGCAAGCACTCCAACGCCGTCGTCGACTCCATCCTCGTCGTCAGCAGCAACGTCATCTTCGAGAACACGGCCGCCTTTGCCGTCTTCGGTGTCGTAGGCTTCCTCGGCATGCACCCCGACCCCGCCGAGCGTCTCGGCAGCTTCACAGTCGGCTTCCTTACCCTGCCCGAGGCCGTGGCCAAGATGCCCGCCGCCAACTTCTGGGCCGTCATGCTCTTCTTCACCCTCATGGTGCTCGGGTACAGCTCCGCCTTTGCCATGCTCGACGCCGTCGTCACCCTCGTCATGGACGCCAAGCCCAAGTGGAACCGCACCGTCGTCGTCACCTCCGCCGTCCTCATCTCCTTCCTCTTGTCTATCCCTTACTGCGCCCAGTTCGGATACTACCTACTCACCGGCATCGATCGCTGGATCAACGACGTCGCCCTCGTCTTTGTCGTCTGGTCCGAGTGCGTCTGCTCTACTAGCGTCTACCGCTGGCACGACATTGTCGACCAGATTGGTCTTCCTGCCTTTTCCACCTACAACTTTGGCTTCTTTGGCGGCCAGATCATTGGCGTGGCTGTCGGTCAGTCTGTCGGTCCTGAGGCCGGTGCCGGTGTCGGCTTTGGCATCTTTATCGTGTCTACTATCGTTGCCGTCTTCATCTCCAAGACTCCCGAGACCAAGGCTCCTCGTTTCTGGTCCAAGAATGTTTTCCTCTCTCGGTTTTGGTACATGGCATTTTACTCTGTAAGTTTTTTTTCTCTTTCTCTTTATCTCTCTTTCTCTTTATCTCTCTTTCTCTTTATCTCTCTTACCTCTCCACCTATCCCTCTCTCTCTCTCTCTCTCCTGTTTTTACGTATCCTAACACATATAGGGTAACCAACTCCGCGACGACCTGAACCTCATCGTCGGCCAAGGCAAGAACTGGAAGATCCCCGTCTTCTGGTCCCCACTAGTACGGTACATTGCGGCCCCAGCACTAGCCATCGTCTTCAGCTTCTCCTATCCGGCCTTCTACAAGCTCCGCAACGACCCGCTGCACGTCATGGGCTTCGGCGTCGCCCACATCGGCATCATCCTCATCCTGTGCGGCTTCATCCTGCCCAAGTGGTACGACGTCTTCATCCCCCCCTCCCGCAGGGGAGAGGGCAAGTTCCACTTTGGCGCGCAGGTCGAGGCCGATCCGGAGGAGATGGAGCGCAATGCTGCCCTGGAGCATGGTGGTCCCGTTGGTGTTGGTGTTGGTGTTGATTCTGATGATGTGAATGTTGATCCGAAGCGTGATGGTGATTTGAGCGCCAGTGTGTCGAATGAAAAGGATGATGCCAAGGTGAGGGTTTAGACGGTACTTTTCAAAGTCAAGGGGATATATGTGTTCCTGGGTGTGTTTTATAGGATAGTACGTGACTATGAGTGTGCTGCGTGGTTTTGCGTGTGCGTGCCATGTGCGTGTTGGGCCTCTTTGTCTTTTTTTTCCGTTTATATGTCGTTTCTATCTTTCCATTACATTATATTGGTTGATCCATGATATGGACACCATTTGAAAGCAGTCCACGTGGACTGGCTGAGCTCGCATGTATGTATATCCATGACGTCAATGTCCCCGTGTCGTAGATGTTCATCGTAAGTATGATGCTTGTCGTGGGTATGATGTTCATTGTAGATATGATGCATGATGAGTTGATGCTCTGACACGACTGGATATATACTCCAGGGGAGTAGACACTATGCACTTCCTTCTGATATGATCAATGTGTATTGTATTGACATGTATGATCCATTGTATCCATTCCCACATCTAACCAATATCCATCTCAATGTCCACCGTAATATTGGAAATGTGTTTTTAATAATAATAATTAGAGAAATATGCAACTATAAACAGAAATAGATTGAAATCAAATAATTGACAGAGAAAAAAAAGGTAAAGAATGGACAAGAATATATCAGACCAAACCAAACAAGAGAGCTATGCAAAAAAAAAAAAGGACAGAAAAGACAAGCAGGGTATCATTCCAATATCATATCAGAATATAAATCAAACGACAGAAAACATCAACAGAAAAGACAGAAAAAAAAAAGGAAAGTGTATGTGCGTATGAGAAAGTGTGTGTGTGTGCGTGTATATATGTGCGAGTTAAGCATGTCGTTGCTCAGGAATCTGCAGAGTAGTCTGCTGTTGCAACTGTGTAGGATCCTGACTGACAGTCTTACCAGTGACATGCTGCATCTCAAGATCATCATCCTTGGGGAGATACCCCAAGTCGTCAGACCCATCGACACCGACACCACCACCACCAGCAGTAGCAGGGTCACCACAGACGGAAGCCCCCTTTCTGCGCTGCGTCTTCTCGATTCTCTGCATGATGTCCACGTCGGTGGGGAAGTATACCCTCCGGATAGCCTGGACGGCCAGTTCGAGAACGAGGAGACATGTCAGGCCGAGGAGGACGAGGGTCCACCAGAGCAGGGTGTGGCCAAAGTTTTGGATGAAGGTGTCGGTGACGAGGTACGTGTCCATGAGGGGTTCAAACGTTTCAGAGAGACAGCTGAGCCACATGAACCAGCCGCCTACAGTGATGATGAAGGCGCCGGCGACGACGGGTGTTTTTGTATGCATTTCGAGGAGCCTTTGAGGTCAGGTCAGCATTGTTTTTCCTTAATCAAATCAAAATGAAGAGTGAGAGTAGTGAGAATGTCAAGCAGTGTAAGAATGGAAGGGATAAAGAACTCACATCAACTTGATGTTGATAAACATGACCCCAATCGTAAAGCAAACACACCCCATAGCATAAAGACTAGTATCCGAGGTGAACAGCATGGCGCGATAAAAGCTGAAAGTAGGATACCAGCTAATGACACTACCGATGCAACCCATGACGACCCAACCAAGGTACATACCCGCATTGAAGCCGAGATTCTTCTGACCGAAGGTATACAGCTCCGGCACGCTGAGGAGGGTATCAGCCGAGAGATCCTGCTCGAAGATGCCCGGGACGATGACGGCCAGAGACGTGAAGAGCACATTGAAGACTGTCAGACTCCACGCCTCGTAGAGAGACGTGCCCGTGTACCCGTTGTATCGCTGGAAATGCGCCTGCACGAGGTAGAAGAAGGATTCCTTCCAGAACGTCGCGAGGATGTACCGTCCCGTACGGAGGTAATTCCACCGCCCGTGCACGAGTATCAGCTTCTGCAGGAAGCGGAATTGGGCGATGGAGAAGTCTGATATACGCGCTGCTTGGAGTCCCTCGCGTCCGGAAATGCCAATGCCCACCTGCGACGCGAGAATCATGCCAATGTCGTTGGCGCCGTCGCCGACAGCCAGGGTCATCGTGTCGGGCACGTGGGTGCGGATGGATTTCACAAGGTTGGCCTTTTGAGAGGGTGACGCGCGACAGCAGATGACTGACGAGACCAGCACGACCAGCTCGTAGAACAGGAGGGACATGCTCTCGCTCTCGTCAATGGCAGAGAGCGTCTGCCCGTCTACCACCAGAACGCTGTGCGGGATCGTGTCGTCTCCCTGACGGAGCTGCTCGACCACGTCCCGGAGGGAGGACTCTAGGTCTGTCGGTGCTGCCGCGTCGAGGATGAAGATGGATGAGTACGGCTTGCATAGTCGTGCCGAGTGCGCAATGTTGATGGCCGTCTCGCGCTTGTCGCCCGTGAGCATCCACACCTTGATGTTGGCCCGGCGCAGCTTGTCAATCGTGTCGGGCACGCCGTCCTGGAGCTTGTCCTCGATGGCTGTCGCGCCCACCAGGTCGAACTTCTGCTCAATCAGGTCGCTGGCCTCTTCCATGCGCACCTTGCGGTCTACGAGACTCGTCTCCGCCTCATGGTACACCTCCTTCCACTCGATGTACGTCGTCTCGTCAATGTACCGGAATCCGTAGAGTAGCGTGCGCAGACCCTCGCTGGCAAAGTCGTCGACCTGCTGGAAGCACCGCTCGAAAATCACTCCGTCCGACATGATGGCGCTCTCGTCGGCCGTCTGGTCGATGGTGCTCTGCCGCGTGAGCACGGGGGGTCTCGACTCTCCCCGAGAGCCTGCGCCTCCGCGGATATCCAACGAGGCACGGGGACTGCGGCCGCGGACGTCTAGCGAGGGGCGGGGGCTGCGGCCGCGGACGTCTAGCGAGGGACGAGGACTGCGTCCGCGAATATCCAGCGATCCGCGCGGGCTACCGCTACGCTCTGCGGCTCCGTCATCCTCGCGCATCCTCACCCACGCCGCCAGGTCGTCGGGCCTCGCCAGCCTCATCATGTCCGATGACAGACGCGGTCCACCGGCGAGCTTCTTGTTCTCGTAGGGGTTGTACGAGTTGTGGCGGCTGAGGGCGAGACTGCTCCTCCTGGAAGCGGTTCCCAGCCCGCCGTCGCCGCCGCGGGAGCCCTGGAAGCTGCGTCGCTGGAGGGCCCTCTCCTGCTCGACGCTCCTGCGCTGGATGGCGCCGCGGGTCACGTCGTCGGCCTTTTGCTCGGCAATGTTGCGCAGCTTGAGACGGTCGCGGATGACGTTGTCGGCGCCCTTGCACATGAGGCAGATGCGGCCGTCGGGCATGCGCACGACAATGGACATGCGCTTGCGCTTGCTGCTGAACTCGATGACGTCGAGGACCTGGTACGTCTCCACCTTGGTGGCGCCCGTGTCCGGGTCCCGCGTCTGCAGCTTGATGGCGTTGACGGGGCGGTCGACGACGATGAGGCCCAGGTCGCGCGCCGCCTCGACCAGGGCGAGCTCGTCCGGGTTAGCGGCCTGGTACTCGAGCTTGCCGTCTTCCTTGACCTCGGGGAGGCAGGTGTGGCAGAGGGCAATGCACAGGAGGAAGTGCTTGGCCTTGCGGGCGAACGGCGAGTTGGGCTTGCGCTGCAGTATGTCGAGCAGGTCTTCCGTCTTGAGCTGGGGTTCGGCACCGGGTGCGTCGTCGATGGCAACGTTGCTGTTGTTGTTGGTGTCGGCCTGGGTGATGATGACTTCCTTCTCATCGGCAGCGGCAGCATCGTCAGCAGATTGCTGGGCCTCTTTCTTGATTCGCTCGTCGTAGCCCTTTTCCTGAATGACGCGGTCAATCTTGTGTATGGTCCAGGATATGGCAGCCATGGCGCGTCCCTTCCAGGTGGTGCGGTCGTAGCGGTCGCGGGAGCGTTCGGTCGACTCAATCTGCTTCTGCTTGGCCTCCTGGTCCCTCTTCTCATTCATCTCGTGCAGAAAGGCGAGGCCGGCGACGCTCATCTTGCGGAAGCGCATAATGTTCTCGGTCAGGGTGCCCGTCTTGTCGGAGAAGACGTACTCGACCTGGCCGAGGTTCTCGAGGATGGTGGTGGTGTTGACGACGACGGGGGTGTCGGAGATGGGGTCGTACATGTCGGCGTCCTGCAGGAGGAGGAACTGGCCGACCTTGACGATCTCGAGACTGATGTACAGCGAGATGGGGATGAGGACGTTGAACATGACAATGTAGCCAAAGAAGATTTGCACAAACGAGACGTCGGCGTCGGTGAGGTAGAACGACTCCTTCTCGGTCGGGTTCTGCCACAGGTAGTAGCCGGCGGTGAGGCCGCCGGACATGGCGAGCATGAAGACGATCTGTACGAGAATCATCTTGTTGACCGACGACTGCATGCGCGGCTTCTTGGCCTTGACGTTCTTGTTGGCATTCATGCGGATCTTGCACTCCTCGCCCGAGTTGATGACGAGACCAATGGCCATGGTGGTGTTGCGCAGGGTGGATCCACGGTAGACGACATTGTTCATGGTCAGAGGCAGGGTCTCGCCGTCGACGGTGGCCTTTCCTTCGTAGCTGTACAGGTCGAGGTTGGGGTCCTCGGACACGATGGTAGCCTTGGTCGTCTTGAGCCCGTCCATGGTGGCGCATCGGTCGAGGAACAGCGGGCAGGCCTGCTTGCTCTTGAGGTTGGTCTCGCCATCCAGGGCCATTGTGTCGATGTAGGCGATGCCGTTGGGGCCGGTGGCGTGCAGGAGGGCGATGTCGGCGGGGATGGGGTCGTCACGGTGCAGTCGCACAATGTCGCCGACCTGGACGTGCTGCCACTGAACCTTGAGCCAATTGTGATGATGGGCAGAGGTGGCGGCGACACTTTCTTCATCCTTGCTCGCCTTGCTCGTCTTTCTCGTCTTGCTCGCCTTGCGGTCATCCGCCGTCTCAGGCTCGTCTTTCTTCCAAGCCTTGCCCTGGAACTTGGTGGGACGGTTCTGCGTGTTCTGCCGCACACCGTCGGCCAGGACCCAGGCCGGGCTGCGATTCTCCGACTTATCCAACTGATATCTCCTCCAGTCATCGTAGCCTTCCTTGGCCATACTGAGAGCGACAAAGACACCGAGAGGCGCAATGGTGGTCCATCGACCGACGGTGCTCAGACCGGGGATCAGCTGGATGATACCGACGACGAGAAAGTAGAAGTTGCCGAGCTTGCTGAACTGGAAGATGAGCTGGGAGGGGATGAATGACCACAGCGTGTAGCGACTAGATCGGATGAAATTGCTGGTAAAGGGCTTGTTGTGACCGCGACGCTCGTCGAGCAGTCCCTTGGGGCCGACGTCGGAGGGATCGGGGTTGAGCGGCACGATGCGGCCATTCTCGGATGCTGGTAGGGGTTTGCGACGCAGAATAGTCTCGATGATGACGAGCTGGTAGAAGGTCATGAGCCTGTCACGCAACCTGTCCATCCAGGTGGTCTTTGTTGCCTTGCGATTCTTCTTGACCATCTTCCGACGCTTCCGCTTCTCCATGGAGGCGGAGAAACGCTCGCGAACCGACGAGGTTATGGCGCCAGTCTTGTTAGCGCGGGCGGGAGAGGCATTGGAGGCAGACTCGGCAGGATGATGGGACAGTTGCTCGGTGGAATCGACGGGATTGTCGCTGGTCTGCTGCTGCTGCTGCTGCTGCTGCTGCTGCTGCTGCTGTTGATGGGTGTTGGCGGTGTTGGTGGTGACATCGGATGGTGTCTGGTGATGATGAGGGTATTGGTGATGGGGCTCGTCGTCTGGCCCCGTCACGATGGGCTGAGGGAGACCATGACGGCCGGGGGCTGAGGCAGCCATGTCACGGTCGTTTTAGGGTCAGCATGAGTCGAATAGTTCCTGTTCGACGGACGACGAAGTCGATGATGAAAAAAATACTCGCAAGTATATATCACGTAGACTATGTCGACTTCTAGTGAGAGGGCGGGTGAAAGAGAAAGTAAAGGTAAGGAAAGGAAGAGAGTCAAGGTGAAAAATAAATGTGGAGGTCGGACTGTCGACCACTCCGACAGGGCGGACAATGAGCGCAGATCAAGGTGGAGGAGGGGAGGGGGGGTTTAGATGGAAATCCGAGACAGGAAGGAAGTGAGAGAGGGAGGGGAGCGAAGAAGTCGTGGATCTTGAAGAGAGAAAGATGCTCTACGATGAAGAAAGAAGCACGAGAGAAGGAAAGAAAAGAATCAAGATTCGAGAATCAATCAATAGAGAAAAGACGCGAATGACGATAAAGGACAACAACAGCAGCAGCATTCAAAATTCAAACCG
>FYEV01001619.1:0-22839 GCA_900188565.1 Geosmithia flava | reverse complement strand
CCCCCCCTCCGAGAACAGCTATTCACACAACAACTCCCTCGCCGGTCCGTCATGGACATTTTTGCCAAGACCCTTGGCCCATTGTACTCGTAGTCACCCTTCCCCCCTGGTTCCGGGACCCAACGTAATCACGGGTTCACGGACTTTTCTTCCTCTTCGTAATAAGAGTATAAACATCTGCATAGCACAATTGTGTAAAATCCCGTATTCCGATCCTTCTGCCAATTCGCGTTCCCTCTATTACCCCGTCCTCCCGATGCGCCGATAAATCCCCCCCCCCCTCCTCCAAGTCCCGAATGTCCGTGAATACGCGTCGTCGGGCTGTGCTAATATATACCTTTACCTGTAATACTACAACTCCAGTGCTAGGGCTACTACTAGTACTACATACGGGCTGCATCACTGTGACCTGCGCCCGCTGTGCCCCCTCGCTGTGCCACTATTCATCACCAACAGAATAATACCGAGTGCGAGCACACAGAGGCAGCACCACGCTGACGATACTGGTTACTACTATTACTACGGAGTAGTACTACTACTCGTACGGATACATGTCCATGTGGCTTTTATTCAATCCTTTGTCCTCTTATTGATCACCAATCCTTCCCTTCGTACTACACAACCAGACACCGACACGAGTACGAGCATTGATCCAACATCATCACCACAATGGCCCTTTTGTGCCTCTACTGTGCCCTCTATTACTGTGCCTCTGAGCCTTGATAATCCTTACTCGTACATGGAGGTACAACTAGTTTGCACAGACCATAACTCTATTATTTACTCCCCCCCCCCCCCCCCCCTGTCCCGACTACGCCCGACTACGACGACGCCTTCTCATCAATCATCATCACCATCATCATCATCATCATCATCATCCTTCGCCTTTCAAGCATCACACAATCACGTACAACTCCCCAATCTGCTGTCGCGAGTGATTAATACTCCGTACTAGTATTCAAAACTACAGAAGCCTTGACATCATGCTACAGCTGCCTTTGCGTTTCTATCCCTTCATCTTCTAGGGCGCCCAACAAAGAATACACATACTACTCGTGCACGTAGGAAACTTAATAGTAGTAGTAGTAGTAGTAGTAGTAGTATAGTAGATACTTGCACTGTCTGAAAACACAAATGAAACCAGATCCTTATATCTTTTTTATTTTTATGTGTTTTTTTTGTCTTGACGAAAAGCCTCCGGGGCTCTTCGTAGCCATTCCATTCCTTCCAACCCAATCCACAAAGAAGAAGAAAAAACAAAGAGATGATAGGAGATGATAGGAAAGGCGGCAACAAACAAAAAAGGAAATCCAAGAGATATTAATCCCCAATGAAGCTTGATATATGCATCCAAAAAAAAAAGCCAAAGATGAAATTATTAAGTCCCCAACGCCAGCGAGGTGGTCAGTCACCGTGTCGGGGCAAGAGAGATGATGACATTTCCAATGATCAAACAATAGGAAAAAACAAGCATTGAGAGGGGGAGAGAACACGCGGTAAAGCGAGCAAAAAGGAAACGAGAACCAAAGAAAACAGATATGAGAGAACAGATAAGGAAATAGACCACCTAAAAAGAGTAGTCTCCTCCATCGGGCATTGCATTGTGTGTTTATGCTTGCCTGGAATCGAAGGAGGAGTTGCAAAAGAAAAACACGATCGCTGTGCCGGACATGCATGACCGAGACTAAAGAAGAGCATCGTCATGCAGAATTCATCATGACCGCCATATCAGGCGGCTTTTTCTGGTCGCCTTTTTTTGTGTGCTGGTAAAAAAAGCAAACAGAGACGGTTGTGAGGAGAGCCAAGCAGCCCACGTCGGCCAAACGACTCGAGACAGTGAATAAAAGGAGATAAAAGGCAAAACAGACAAGAAAGAAGCGAATATCGAAATGTCCGAAATGATGAGGGAAAAAAAAGATGTCTGGAAAATCAACGCCAAGTGGTATAACAAAAGAATAGGTTCCGGATAAAAATGAAAAACGCCCTCCCGGTGCAGTCGTGATAGTTCTCTCGTCGGATACCAGCCTTGTTTCAGCAGCATCCGCCGAGATGGTCAGATGGGCCTGGTGCAACATCTCACTGCGTTGTTGTAGGCACAGTCTCGGGAGACATGCTTGCGGGGTCGAATGACACAAGCTGGTCCATGTCGAGCTCCTGCTGCCCGTGGACAAAAGCAGGCGAGTGAGAGTGCATGGGCAGCGTCAGAGTGTGCTTCGAGTACATCTCGTTGAGGCTGGCGCCATCGTCAGATACGGCACACGATCCATCGTTGGGGTTGTACACCTCGGCAGATCCAGGACGACCCATCATGCCCATCGGCGGCGACTGCTCAACAATTGACGGCTCCGTGGGGGAGTGGAAGGGCATCGTCGGGGCGGGTAGCGAAGAAGCATCGGCTCCGGGCATCGGTGACAGGAATCCCTGGTTGTAAGGGGTCGCGCCGTAGCTGGTGGTGGGAACCGACGTAGCCTCCTGGGTGTGGGGAGGGAAGAAGCCGGGGCTGCCGGGGAACTCCGAAGGAGATGCCGTCGTGGCCGACATGGGGTATTGACGCATGTCGAGGCCGAAGCCCGCCTGTGTGTCGATACGCAGGTTGGCGTTGACCTGGGGCGGCTGCTGGGGAACGGGTGCGTAAATGTTCGGGTTGTGAGGCGGGGCCATCTCGCCGGGAGGCTGGATGTAGAACGAGGGCATGGGCTGGTTCTGGAACATGGCGAAGTCGACGGGTCCGGGAACCGAGCGGCTGCGCTGGCGCTTGTGGCCCTGCGGCGGACGCATACCCGAGTGCATCTGGTGCATACCCCAGGGCTCCTGGAACAGAGGCATGGGGGGCTGGTGGAAGTTGGGCTGCGACGAGGGGCGGGCTGTGGGCG
The DNA here is from genome assembly GCA_900188565.1 of Geosmithia flava. NCBI lineage: Eukaryota > Fungi > Ascomycota > Sordariomycetes > Hypocreales > Bionectriaceae > Geosmithia > Geosmithia flava. Next base: position 19,966 of record FYEV01001619.1, on the reverse strand, counting down.
AGACAGGAGCCGACATGGGGGCACCGTGAGGCTCGGGGAAGGGGTGAGGCGGGGCAATCACAGCAGGGTTGTGGCGGTTCATGAAGGTGTCGAGTGAGACCAACTTGGCAAGCTGGCCGCTCAGGACCTTGGGGTTTCCGCCGAGATGATGCACCATGCAGTGGCTAGCCTGCTGGTCCTGGGTGAAGTCACCGACCTGAGAGAATCCAGCGCCGTTGGAGCAGTCCATGAGGAAGTGCGGCGGCCTGGCGAGCTCGATGACGATGCCACCCATCTTGCTGGTGTCAACCTCGTTGTTTTCCAGGTAGATGTTCTTGACGTAGGAGAAGGGGTATTCGATCTTGTATCCGGCCTGCTCATTGTTGATGTAGTAGGTGATGGTTCCCTTGTCAGGAGAGTAAAAGACAACCAGGTCCATGGCGTTCTGACCAACACGCGTCCACTCGCCAATGCTCAGCGAGCGGCAGGTGAGGTGGTTGATCACTAAAGAGAAAAACGAGGCTAGTCAGAAAAGGGGAACTTGCTGGCACTTTTTCTTGGGGGTGTCGCGTCAAAACTTACAAACTTTAGCGTTAGGGTCACCGAGAAGCATACCACTGTGACCAAAGGGCGACAGCCCAGTTCGGCCAAAGTAGCTGCCACCGATACCCTTTCCAGATTCCATTGCCTGCATGGCCAGGTACGCCCTCATCGACTCGGGGATCGAGTCAATGTCTTCACCGGTCTCAAGGCTCTTCTTGGCCAGGTTCTTGATCTTGGCACGCCTTTTGGGAAATATCAGTATACATTCGTGTAAGAGTAAAGGGACATGTCTCAAGTATAAAGTCACAACTTACCTGTTCTGGAACCAAATCTGGACAGAGCGCTCCGTCATGTTAATCTCATCCGCTATCCTTTCACGAACGAGAGCCGTGGGGGTAGGGTTCTTGTTAAACTCGACTTCCAGCGTCGTCAGCTGGTCCTGAGTAGCACGCTGGCGCTTCTGGTTCTTTTGCTGCTGGGTCAGAGTGCTCTTGCGGGGAGGTCGTCGAGAAGCCGACTGGGAGGCCGACATCTGGCCAGTTCCGTTGGAGGTAGCAGGAGAGGGAGTCTGCTTGCTGGGAGCAGCGGAGACTGGCGTCTGAGCGGCAGCCATCATGACAGAGTACTGGTCAGGGGCAGACAGAGGCGTTCCAATCGAGTCAGCATGGCCAAGAGACACCGACTGGTCAAGGTCGGTAGCCATGGCGGGCGTTTGTTTTGTTTTTCTGCGGTGTTATACCAAAAAGAGTGACAGTCGTTCAAAGGGGAAGAGATCGGTTCGGTAGACAGATGTGCGGTATCGTGCCTCGGTGTCGATTTCTCAGGGGTGGGAGTTGGGTGATGTGATGAATAGGGCAGGGTTGACTGTTGCCAAAAAAGAAATAAAAATGGGAGCGAAAAATGAATATAAAAATGAAGAGAAGAAGGCGTTCCGTAGACGGTTGATGGTCTGCAAGAAGGACGATTTTGAGAGTGAGTTTTTGTTCGAGCTGGATAAGAATCCTGTGTTTGTCGTCGGTCAAAGAGTGTCGTGATCGATGGCGAATCTGGTGATGGGGATGGCCCTGGTAAAGAATGTAATGGTGTCGGAAGGAGTGACGAACACCGAAATGGGTTTGTAAGGAAAGAAAAAAAGATTGTACTATTTCAAGAGAGTGACTGAAGGAAACAAAATAAAGAAAGAAAAAGGACGCGGGGAAAGGAAGAGAACGGGCAAGTCACAACCGTGACAACTGGGGGGAGGGGAAAAGGGTCTGGACGAGAAAGGGAAGAGAAGGGGAGGAGATGGGGGGAAGGCGAGGGAAAAGACGTTGGGTTGGTGGCGGCGAGAGTGAGCGGGCAGGTTGGTACGGAGAGGTACGGAGAGGTACGGGCAGGTACAAGTACCGTGTAGGGGCTGTACGGGTAGAGAAACGGTATTAGCGGCGCGCGCGGCAGGAGCACCTGGGACCACCTGGGAGGAGGAGAGGAGTACGAGTGTACTTGGGTAGTAGTACGGAGTACTACTACTCCGTACTCGTGGTGGTACCCGCTGTACTCGTGGGTAGTAGCACGGAGTACTCGCAGACCTGGCAGGGACAGGCAGGGACAGGCAGGGACAAGCAGGCATCGCACCTTCCCACTGAACTGATGGTGTGGAAGTGTCCATGGTGCGAGGCAGGTACGGCTAGGCAGGTACGACCGGGTACAAGTGCAGTCGTTTCTCCGTACCTGGGGCAGGTGCAGGCCACCTTGATGCAGGCGCGACGTAGCGCCAGGTACAGAACGAAAGTGATAGGTCCATTGTTGGTCCGTGGGGTGCCACACTTCCTCTGGCACACGCTGCTACAGGCTGTCGCCACAGGCTAGTCACGCTCCCCGTGAGCCCCGTCCCCCCCTCTTGAGTCTTGAGAGAGTCTTGGGACTCCATGATGAATATTTTGTAGATTTTTCTCTTGTACAACAGTCCGTGTGGTCCTTTTTACGTACCCGTACAATTGTATTATTGATACAAATGTACGAATACTCCGTATATGCGTAGTGTTAGTGGTGCTGAAATACTCTCCAGTCTGTATTAGTTCTCTGATCAGTGATGGTGGATTATCCTGCCCCCCCTCTCCCTCCCTCAACCCCCTCTACAGGCTACAGGTACGAGTGCTCCGTATTGTACTGTACCCCCCCTCTCTCTGCCCCTTTCAGGCACTGGCATCCGATACGCCCACATATACTGGCACACACCCAGTGCCCAGATCCACCAAACCGTTTTCAGAAAGGAACGTCTCTGTTTTGCGCCATAGCCTCACGCGTTTTAGCTGTACGTGTGTGTACGTGTACGACCTTCGTTTTTTTGCACCTGTATTCGGACTCAGTCGCTCTCGTACGTCGTTGTTACGGAGTGTGCCCCCAAATTGGAACTTGGTGCTTGCTTGTTAGAAGTTACAAAAAGTTCAGACCGGCTCAGGGTTGTATCCGTCTGTACTCGTCAGTCTCATCATGCCCCTCAACTCAATGCAAAGGAGAGAGAGATGGAGCGAGAATAAAAAAAAAAGTTTCCAATCCATGCGACCTTGCTGATATTCGATAGGGGCTATTGTTGACTAGCAGATCGCTTGCAGGTTCATGCGTTCCAGCTTGTACAGAGTACGAGTATCCGCCCGGCACTAAAGATGCTTGGGTCATGGACTCATGGGCCATGGACCATCCATGGTGCCCCTCCTGGAAAATCTAGTGGGGACTGACCCTCTCTCAGACTCTCTCAGACTCTCTCTCTCTCTCAAGAGTCTCAACTCTCGACTGACGTTGTCTGGTCTTGGCTTGAGGCTTGAGCTCGCACTACGAGTAAATAATGTTCCTGCTACGGAGTAATACTACGCCATGCTATAATTAGTGGCAGGATTATTATCATCTGTACTACTCCGTGTCCACGATGCACGATACTACGAGGGTACGAGTATATGCCGTACGAGTAGTGCCTGTATGAGTACTCGTAAGAGAACCATTACCCACGAGTACCAGGGGCAGTGCATATACTACCATCACTAGTACTATTCGTATCTTCACCATCACTACCATCACTATTACTTTTACCCGTTCAACTACCTGCACCTTGCCACAGCCAAAAAAGGCCTTCAAAAGGTCTGCAGATGATACAATTGAACTTTTAGCGTCAGGCCGCCAACTCGCGGGGCAGAGATCATGAGGGCAATGGCCCCAGAAAAAAAAGTAGACTGTGTCGGGAATTCTTGGAAGGCACTGTCTAGTCCGGTCGTGCTTGCCGTTCTTTGCCCCGACTACCCCTTTACAACTTACAAGTTAGTACAAGGCAAGAACGGCCCAGGCAGGTGCCTTTTTATCGTAATCATAGCCTCGTGCCTGCCTTTACTCTGGAATACGAGTAGGATTTTCTCACTATTGCCGTAGATGATCTTGGCCAATGCACAACTGACAATTGCCCACCATGGATTGATTTTGATTTTGATTTTTTTTAGCATCCATCCATCCACCCATCCATCGATTCACGTCTTCTCGCGCCAGCGCCAGACTACTCGTACGCGTACGACATTCTTGAGCCTTGGCTTTTTTTTGTCCACCGCTACTTTGGATGGATGCCCATGGACCATGTTACATCCCCTTCCCCAGTCTGCTACCGGATACTTGACACGAGCGAGTATCTCCGTCCAGGCTCCAAGCGCCGTTTCTTCTCCATGCCATACACTCCTTCTCTCTCCAACTTTTTCCCAATGCTCATCCAATCCTTGATTCCATGATTCTAAACTGATTCCATCCTCGAGGAGAAACTCCAGACAGTTCAGCGGCACAACTCCTGCGGCAACTCCATGGAAGTGATGGCACTCAACCCAGCGATGCCAAGGCCTCGTCGCCGTCGATCGTGAGACATGGTCCCTCCAGACTATAACTACGGTGTACTATTATGGAGTACCCAAGGTATTTTGCACACTACGCATGTATCTACACTGTACATGGATGGGCCAGCTAGCCGGGACACTGCATCACACGACCGAAACCCACAGCCAAAGGCCCCTCTCTGACGTCTCTCTTCAGTCCATTGTCTGTCGCGTCGAATTTTTTCTTTCTTTTTTTCCGGGGGGGGGAGCCAGTTCACTTCTACGGAGAATTCAGCCGATCTCTTACCCCAGCTGGTATGGCATCCAAAACGCTGCCGACGCCGGGCCCGGAATATTCGTGGCTTAGATGTTGTGCGTGTTGTTCCTCTGTTGCTCAACTGAGGGGAAGTGGCAAGGGGATCATCGCTATTGAGAAAAGAAGAAAAAGACAGACGGTGAGAGGAGAAACCCCATGTAAGTGTGTGCTATCGCGATGCAATGTTCTTCACCCTGACCACCCCCCACGTCTGACAGAGGAAGGGAAGTGGCGACATGGAGGATAAGCATACCACATGACGTGTTTCTCTTTTTTCTCTCTTTCTCTCGGCACCAGGATGACAGGGAAACACTCAAGACAAAGGGGGGGCGGGATAACGCTCCATACGACATATGGATGCAGAACGCCCGCATATTGACCCCCCGTCTTTACTCGTACGGTCGTGTACGACTACAATGCGATGCAGCCCAAACAAAAGGAGAAGACTGACAAGATCAAGAACCATACTTTGGCTGCTATTAATAGTCGCATGTCCTGTCGACACCATTGAAGAATGATAATGTCCATGCCGCATTATACGTGTATCACAACTGCCATTTTTCCATAATGACTACCTTAGGAGACGAAAAGCGAAAAAAAAGACGACGAAAAGAGACAGAAGACGAAGAAAGAAAAGAGCAGCCGTCAGCGACACAGTGTGCGATGCTTGCTCGCAAGAAGTCGCAGCCCCCCTTTGGGACGGGCGGGACCATCAGCAACCCCTGACCCCTGACCCGGATCCTGTGCCTTGCATTTTTATTCTGGGTCCCATGCGTCACACGGTCCAACCATTGTTGGTTGATGGGTCGATAGTCCATGCCACCCAACAACAGCCGCCCTTCCAGCAAGCTAGCTTTTCCCTAGCTTTTTTCTTGCTCCAATGCTCTCTCTCCGCGGATCACGGGCCACGGGTCACGGTCCAAACGCGCTCAGGGGTTGATACAGGCAGTGGTCGGTCGAAGGTTGTTGTTGAGAGCTCGGGAAACAAACAAGACGGGACGGCGGAAGGGTACAAGCGTCGAGTAACGGTACCTCTCCGTACGACAGAGTGATGTCTCCGTTTTGACCACAAACTGATCAGGGGTAACAGTACCTGTACGGAGTACTCATACAGGTACGAGTACTATTTACTATTGCCAATTGGACCCCCGACGCGTGCGACCGGCGACCGTCGACAACTGTGACGACAACAATCTACGAAGAAAAAGGAAAAGTACAAATTATTCCAAAATGTGACGGTACGATTATCATTTGTGACATACGAGTAAGTATGTTATTTGTGAGAGATTCTGTGAGAGGCTCTACGAGTAGGTTTTCTGGTGGTGCACGGCCACAAGATGTCTGACTTTTCTTCTCAGTGCTTTTACTGCTTTGGCCGCCTTGGCTGCCTTGGCCACCTCCTCTCACGGGTTGTCTCGGGTGGCAGCGCCCCAAGCCAAGGCCACTTGAGAGAAAGGAGGAGTCAAAGGACTGAGAGGAGAGAGAGAAAACGTTGGTCAGACGGGCCGGTGTGTCCGTCGTGGAACAGGCCAAGACTGGCAAACTGGGCAAGGCCGTTTGTTACGGCGTCGGCAGGTAAGGTGGTGATCACCACTCAGCAGCAATAATTGATGACTGGTGAATTGTGGTGATACAAGTTGACAAGCACGAGCACAGCTAGCCTTGTCCTGACCTTGTCACCATGAGGCTTGGATCCATAACCCATATGGCTCTCGTATTATTTATTGGTCGCCGACTTACAGTCTCCAACAAAGAGGCAAGTGATGGCGCGGCGCAAGATGGAGCACAGGATGGAGCCTCGCCTCACCTGATGATTCAACTTTTTTTTTCTTTACTTTTTTTCTTTGTTTGTTTTCTTCTTGACTCTTGGTCGGACGCGGCATATCATGCAATGTTACGTACGACTAACTGCAGATACGAATATAGGACGAACGAGCAACAAATATGCGGGGCACGGGACGACGCGAGTGGTAGTGCGGCAGAAGCGTGGTGGTTCTCGTGCTCCAACAAGGTCTCAAAATCTCCAGCAAAGCACGGGTGTACCGTAGGTCGTGGAGTGCAAGACTTGAAAGATGGGTCGCAGTCGGGTCGAAACAGGACGGCTCCTGGACGGCTCCTGGACGGCTCCTGGACGGCTCCTGGACGGTCCTGAATGGTCCTGGATGGTCCAAGTACAGCCACGGTACGAGTACTCGTACACGACCAGGGCGGGTCCAGAATGAGAAACGAGGCCAGTCACAGCAACTCGGTTCCTGCAGGCTGCAGAAGCGCACACTAAGCAAGCTGGACAGGTTTACCGAGTATTACGGCCACTGTCTACGGAGTACGGAGTGTTTAGTCGCAGTACTACTGCGAGTAGTACGAGTACTCGTACGTACTATGGACGCCAGATACGACAGGTTTGACCCCCTGGACAAGTAAGTGCAACTTGCCAAGAGAATGTGTACCCCTGGACCAGTTCGAGATGCACTATGAGCACGACTACAGTCTACAGACACGGAGTATTATTACGACAGATGGCTATAGATGGTTCTTGGCAGAAGTTCTGGATTGGCTGGATGCTAACAGCTGACTTTGTGTTGATAGATGGGGTTTCTGCAGTATTGACAGTCAACTTGAAGTGACTATCGAAGAATATACCTCTGAACGAACGCCTCGTTTAAAGACGCGTGAAGTTCTCTACGCTTACCCATGTCCTCCAACGTGCTTTAACTTGCGGATATCTGAAAGGAGAACAATGGTACATTTGACGTCTATACCTGCATTCATAACGAGAGCTTCCCACAGGTAGGGCCTCTACTAGCTCGCGTAGCATGAGAGAATCTACGGTCGACCAATTTGTCCTGGCATTGTCGCGGAGATGATTGCATTTACGACTACGACTACGAGCAGAGGTGAGTATCATGACCAGGTTGAACGCTTTGTTTACTTACGCTTTGGACTTTTTGACTTGGTGCTTGCTTGGATCAAGTTGCATTGAACGACCAAGTGGGTCAAAGTTCGTCTCGGGTCTTTTTGTCTAGATGATCAACACGGACGGTACTTGGACTATTACTACGAGAGTACGAGTACTCTGTACTGTCACGACGCAACACGCACCCCTTTGCCACTGAGTTTTCATACTCGCACTCATAGAGCAGCAAAGAAGTAAAAAGTCAGAGGCTGTCAGGCTGAAGAAGACAAGGGAAAAGGAGAGAGAGAGAGAGAGAAAAAACATGTTTGTCCTACCACGGTCCATGATATGACGCTCAGTCCAAAAGCCAAGACATTGTCTCAGACAGTCTGTCTACTTACTACGGATTTGACTTGCTCGTACTCGTACTTTTGACGTGGGGTACGTATTGAATGAGTCTTGGAAGAGTCCCAATGCTTGGCCCCATCATCATGATACGCATAATACTTACTGTTAAGATGTTAAGACTTAGGTAGGGGACATATAGACGGGTACAGGTACTTTTTTGCGGATACAAAGCATTATATGTTACATTGTTCTTTTTATCCTTGGTCGTAGTATTCCCGGGAAACTCTTAACCGACGACATTTTTCACCACTATGCGTATCAATCAGTGTTTTGTGTTTAGTACTCAAAAAGTGAGGCATCTTTGTATACTCCTACTCTCCTACTCGTACTATGGAGTACTTGTGGTACGAGTAACTACCACTCCCCCGATTATGACAAAAACACTCACACAAACACACACAAACATGTATAAAAATAGAGCCCTTGAAGAAAGAAGGATATTCCTGTTACAGTATTTGTCAAGAGCCGCGTTTGAACTTGGACAATTACTCGATACTCTGCACATCGTGTCCAGATCTACTTTGAGGGGTATTGACAATTGCCCGTCAGCCAGCCAAGTATTTGTCTCTGTTGAACCCGGACGTGTGCCCGGACAGTCTTGTCCGGTACATGCCTCTGCATTTTTCCAACGTCTCTCCCTTGCATTCAGGAATCTCAAGTGCACGTACACATTCACATATCGAGTATGATGCTGGGGTTCATGGATAATATACGAGTAGGTAATATGCATCCATTCTCTCGGTTTTCGACGATGCAACGCAGAGCATGTCGAAGTGAGCTATCACATCACCAACGTTCCCTCAGAATCAGGTCAGGGCACGGACAATCATCTCAGATAGACTACAACTCCTTCATGACCTCTTCCACTGCCCTGGCTGCCATGCGACGTCTCTGAACCTCACTCATACCCTCCCCTGCTTCCCTGACGGCTTGTAACCTCCTCATCATGCTCTCCACCTTTGTTATATCGTCGTCGTCGAGGGTATCCTTTGTAGGTTGGTCTGCCTTCTTTTCATCGTTGACCGTTTCTGCATCTGCAGCTCCATTCGTCTCTTTCTCTTTCCCTTCTTTCTCTTCTTCCTGATCCTCAGTCGGGACACCAGATGTCCATATAGCTTCTCGTAGACCCTTGAAATCAGACCGATCGAATCCAAAGTCTAGCTTTGACGGGTCCAATTCTGTGTCTTCTTCGTTGTCGTCGTTTTGTTCAAACTCGCCGAATTCATCTGACAGTCCGGCATCGAGGTCGTCTAGCTGAGCCCAGTCGTTGGCCTCGAGAGCCTCCTTGACACGAGGGATGCCCGTTTTCTCTTGATATACATGTCAGCGATTGTTGTGAAAGTAGTCAATGTAGGAAGAAGAAGAAAAAGAGCATACCTCCAAACTCGTTGCGCCCGCTCGTCCCGCTATCCCCCGTGACATGGACAAACTCCAACCCCGCCTCACCACAGACATCGTCCCACTCATCAGCTAGATCGGAACTGCCTCCGACACCAACAGCCAGACTGACACCGTCCCACGACCACCCGCCCAGTCCGTCGCGCACAACCTTTCCCAGATGCGTAATGAGGTCTTTCGTCTGTTCATGCGACGGCAGCTTCTGCTGCTGTAGCTGCAGCTCATCATCGCCATCAGAGGAAGAAGCAGGGACAGGTAGTGGGAATACGACGACCAGCCCGCCCAGGACGGACAAGACTTCCTTGGCTTCGGGCGACAAGAAGGACTCAGCCCATTCTTCCGGTGAGGATATGAGGTCTATCCATACTGGTACGGTGGTGGTGTAGTATGGCGTCGAGAGGGGCAGGTCGTGCGTCGTGCCGGCTAGGGTCGTGGATGTCTGCTCCGGGACAGTACCGGTCAGGTCGCGGAGTACGCGGGAGAGGTGGTCTGTTGTCGTGTCTAGGCTTATGGCTAGGATGCGACGGGGGTTCGGTATTTCGGACATTGTGGTGGTGGTGATGGTGGTGATGGTGGAGGAGAGAATGACGTTTGAATGTGGTGGTGGGGTCTTTAAGGGTCTTTTGGTGTGGGTGCGTGGGTGGGAATGACTAACCTATAGTAACCACGGATATTCATCATTTAAATTAGAATGAGCAAGAATGGCATTACAATGGTATTTCTGATGCTGAAATCATCCTCTTACAATTATATTTACGAGTTATTGGATGTTTTATTCGGACAAAATGAATTGATGATGGGTATAGTGGTAGACGTAACATTGAAGCATAACAAATGATATCAACTTATAGACAACACAACCAACACAAGACAAGCACAGCTCAAAACACAAACATTGAACACAACTAAAATAAACATGGGATATTTGAACGAGTGCAGTATCAACAAGGTGAAAATGACAAGCTTCGAAAACATAGGACAAGACAACACTCAGGTATTTCCTCCCCATCCAAATGACTGATTAACAACACCCATAGCCTCAACACCAGCCTGCACAACCCCAGCCAGACCAGTCCTCTGCTCAGGCTGAGGGCTCAGACTCTCGGTCAGATCAGCCTGATTGAGGGTCCCCTGCCTACGAGCAAGAACAGCGCGCTGAATCGGCCTAGCCCAAAGATTATACCAACGGTCCTCGACCTGCGTACGCCTGTTGGGCCCATTGACATCATCACCGAGCAGCCACTCGACGCCGACGACCTCCCAGCGAGCGGTGCGGAAGAACAGCCACGGCCAGGTGAACAGGAAGAGCAGCGACAGGACAAACAGGACCTCGATCCACTTTGTCAGACGCCAGCGGTTGGAGCGGCAGTCATTGTAGATGTGGGCGTTTGCATTGAGCAGACGGAAGTCGACGGCCAGGGAGCCGCGGTAGTTTGTACGACGGACGAGGGACTCGAGTTTCGGACGGAGAGCGTCAAAGTCGAAGCCGACGACGCGGCGCTCCAACGAGAAGGTCCTCAGCCCGGCCTTGGACGAGCAGAAGTGCCGACACCAGTCATCCAGCAGGTCGTACTCTGGGCTGTGGTCCTCGGCCCTGTAGCCCTTCCCGCCGAAGCCCTGGGCGCGCGTGGCGAAGACGGTGCCCCGACGCACCTTCTCCATCGTGCCGGCGGCCATGACCTGGCGACGCTGCGGGGTGCGCGTGGATATGTCGGCGTACAGCAGGTCCGTCAGCTCAATCTGCAGATCGAAATCCACCACCTGCCTCTGCTCCGTCTTGTTGTCCGACTTGCGGACCGTCTCCGTGTGCGTGCCGCGCAGGTGGACAAACGGCCGCGGAGGCAGCATGGCCAGGTGGCGCACGTGCGACGCTAGGAAGATGGCGTCCGTGTCTAGTCGTCGGTCGACGTAGTATTCCGTCCCCGTCGTTGCATCTCGCTTGAACGGTGCCACGGACGGGGGTCCAACCCCCGCGGGCAGAAGAGGGTCCACCACCGTCTGCTCGGCTGCCAGGCCGTGTTCCAGGTCCGAGTATAGAGGGGGCAGGTCGTCGTCTGGGCCTACTACCTCGGCGGCGTCGTCGTCAAAGTATCGGTCCGTCGGGGGAGGGGGGATGTGTGCCGAGGAAGAGGTTCCATCTTGCTGTTGGGTTTGGAGGGAGATGGCTGATGCGGATTCTTGGAGGTGGCCGGGCCTGGTCTTGGCCATATCGTCGTTTGGATTGCCCATGATGAAGGTGGTGAGGATGGAAGAGGATATGAGGATAGTAGGAGTGAAAAGGAGACGTGAAAAGGAGAATGTAAAGGATGAAACGAGGTCCCCAACGGTGGTCGTGAGGGGAAACGCCAAGCAAATAGTCAGCGGCCGTCAGCGGCTGTGTGTGGCTTGTCTGCCTCGTCATTGGAACTGATTTGATACAAAACGCCTCCGTTAGAGTCCAGGCAGAATTATGTAGATAGCGGGATTTGTTGATATGCATGAATACGCACAAGGGATTACATCATCAGCCTTATGGTCAATGCTCGTGCAGGTAATGCACGACATTCAGGTCGCTCGCTGTATATGTATAGTAATGATATATTACTACTCATACCTCGAATGGTATTCATTGTCATTTATATGCAAATGATTCATACATTTCAAAGGAAAAAGCTGCTGTACTGATGCTCAGTTATATGCATATACGTGCATATGCACTAGTACTGCTAGTTCACCAGTGTGTGTAAGTCAAGTAGTACCTTCCTTCCTCTGGCCTCGATATCAACTTGGAAGGAACGATGATGAAAAAAAGAAAAGGACACTTGAAAGGAAGGAGCAGGATGAGTCTCTGCCTCACTCACCATCTCTATCATCCTCACCTCTCTCTGCTCCTCATCCGTTATCAAGCAGCATCACAGACAGCACATTCAGACAACATATGCAGTATCATTCAACATCACACAGCATCACAACACTCCGCACAATATATGACATGAGCTTCCCAAAATTCACTAGCCTCCCCTTGGAGGTACAGGAAATCGTCATCGGATTCTTATCGGAAAGCGATTGCAGGTCCGCGATAAGCCTGTGTCGAGGTCTGCAACGAGCCACAGAGAGGATATTGTATAGTTCGATAGAGATCAGATGGGCTGACGGTTATCGTCCACGCATTCGACAACTCGCAAAGACGCTCGTCGACAGGCCCGAGTTTGGCACACATGCAAGATACCTCAGCTTCACGGGAAATTGTCGCGACAAGAGCGACCCTCTCTTGGCCATACTGCCCGGCCCCCACAGATTTCCCATGACCCTGACACACGACTATATCGGGGACGAGGCTATCCACTCAATGCCGATACCGGAAGTGATTTCTGCGGTCTGGCTTGAGAGACTGGCGGCCGGTTATCCTGAAGCGATGACTCCTTTCTTCGCATCCAGGATGCCAAACCTGAAGGCGATCAGCCTCTCGTTCAGCTGGGGCAGCGACATCATATTATTCACCATGCTCGTGGCTGGCCCCTTGTACGGGGACAGCCCTGACATGCTTGACAGATTCCCCAGGCTCCAATCCATCACCATCGAGCTGTCCAGAAACGATGGCAGATACACCTCCGACCCTTCATCCCTCGCGTTCTTCTACATCCCTACGCTCCGTCATCTAGAATTCCCATTATACAACCACGATGGGTGGAAATGGCCATACAACGAACCGCCCGACACCACCAACCTCGTGTCCCTAAAGCTCGCCAGGTTGCACCACGATCCCATAGAGTACATCTTTGCCGTCCTCGTCAGCCTCGAGAAGCTGGAATACTGGTAGATCTTTGACCCCAGCACCGTGCACCCGGGCGTCCAACCGTACCTCGATCTTGGAGGCATAGGACGCGCCCTGTCTAAGCTGGACAAGTCGTTGACAGACTTGCACATCCAAGGCTTTTCCATTCAGCACCCTGATTCCAATGCCAGAAGCCCCGAACCCGAAGCGGACAGCAATTTCGTAGTGCATGATGACCTCGAAGTGGACGACGACTCCGAAATGGACGATGGCTCTGAAATGATGGGCGACGGCCCCGAAACAGACGGCAACGACACCATCAGACTTCCACTCAAAATACAGGGCTCTCTGGGAAGTATGACGCAGCTAACGCGCCTCAGGAGACTGAGACTGCCCTGGCTCTTTGCCGACGGCATCATGCGCGACCAAGAGCCAGAATGGGGACCTGTTGCCGGACGCATAGGCTCCATCCTACCCCGGAACCTCGAGATCCTCGAGTTCACAAACCAGATGAAGTGGTACATTTCGGAAAAGGCAAACGGTTTCAACGGACCGGACCACAAGATGATGGTTCTGCACGCCGAGTTCGTGGCAGGTGCCATGGCATCGTTGACGCGGCTCAGGGAGATCAAGATGCCTTTTCACGCTGCCGACCTATCGCGTGAAGTGCAGGCTGTCGCGTGTTGTTTGGAAGAGAAGTACAATTTTAAATTCTTGTACGATGCCCCTCCGGACGGACAGATTCAAAGTACATATTGTCAAATGGATTATTCAACAGACTCGAGTGATGATGGGGGTATGCAGTACATGTAGCCACAGCGTAGTTATACCAGGCTATAAATTCAAGACACAAGAGAGAGAGAGAGTTGATGTATAAATACAATTCAAACACACACACAAGTCAAAAAGGGTCAAGTGTATAAATAAGAATAAATGTATTTTAAAAGATTCTCCAATCGAAGACGTCATTATCTTTCTTTACTTTTCAACGACATGATATAAGGGGGGGGGAAGTACATGTACAACCAAGGATGCAAGGGGATGTGGATGTGAAGACGATGCAAAAGACTCCAAAGACAAACAAGGACAAATATATATATAAAAAAAAAGGACAGTAACAAAAAAAAAAGGAAGAGATTAAGAAAAAAGACAAGAAAACAAAGAGTCAATAGTGAAGAAAAAGAAATCAATCACTCATCATCTACCAACTTGTCATCATCCCATTTCCTCTTTGCAGCCTTGATGAGAGCATCCACATCACCACTAGTCTCACACATACTCCTAAACAACGAGTCCTCGTTGGAGATGAGCTCCCATGGGTGAGCAAACTCCATGACCTCACCCTTGTCGAGGACGAGGACCTTGTCATAGTCCACAATGGTCTGCAGACGATGAGCAATGGTGACGACCGTGCCCGTGAGCTCACGAATCGTCTCCTGGATCTTGGAGTCCGTCACGTAGTCTATCGACGCGGTGGCCTCGTCCATGACAAGGACGGTGGGGTTCTTGAGCATGGCGCGCGCGAGGCACAGGAGCTGTCGCTGTCCCTGGGACAGGTTGGATCCGCTCTCGCTCACGGGGGACGACAGGTCGAGGAAGATGTTCTTGTTGCTCACGGCTGGGATGCCGCTGCTCAGAGACGACGGTATGCGCGGCGTCGTGGGCGATGTAGGTGCCGTCTCGTCAGGTCCGATCAGCTGCACCCGACGGAGAGAGGCAAACACCTCGTCGTCCGTGTACTGCTCGAAGGGGTCCAGGTTGGTGCGGATCGTGCCCTGGAACAGAGTAGGGTCCTGGGGCACAATGGTCACGCTGCTGCGGAGGTCGCGCAGGCCGATGGTGCTAATGTCCACGTCGTCGATGACGATGCGTCCTGTGTCCGCCTCGAGGGCGCGGAACATGGCTAGCGTCAGGGAACTCTTGCCTGCGCCCGTGCGGCCCACGATGCCCACCTTCTCGCGGGGGTTGATCTTGAGCGACACCCCGCGCAGCACGGGCTCCAGGTCGGCCCTGTAGCGCGTGCTGTAGTCGACGAACTCGACAGCCCCCTTGCTGGGCCAGTTGGCGGGCGGGCGGTTGTCGTCAACCACCTCGTCGGCCTCCTGCTCCACGTCTAGGTACTCCTTGATACGCTCCATCGAGTTCATGTTCTGCTCGTTGATGGCGTAGCAGCGCACCAGCCACAGGAGATTCTCGGTGAAGTTCATGGCGTAGGTGAGCGAGATACCCGCCGCACCGGCGTCGATCTTGCCGAGGCTGAGAATGATGAAGACACCGGCGAAGAAGGCAACCATGTCGCCGAGGATGTCGGCTCGCAGCGCCAGCCAGCGGTTGCATGCCCACAGGTAGATGAACGGACGGCTCTGCGTGTTCACCTTGGTCAGGTTGTCGCGGATGAAGCGGCGCTCCTCACCGTACGCGCGGATGGTAGTCATGCCGCTAAGAGTCTCGCCAAACTGCTGGAAGAGGGGGCTGCGGTGCACCGACTCGAGGCGCTTGAGGTCGCGCGACGCACGCAGGTAGAAGGCGGCGACGAGGTAGAACAGGATGCCGATGAAGACGGCCGCAATCAGGAACCCGGGGGTGATGACCGTGATGAGCACAACCGTCACAACCAGCGACAGAGCACACGTCATGACGCTGATGGCCGTGGGGGCAATGTCCTGGTCGATGGCCTCCATGTCCTTGCTGAAGCGGTTCATCAGCTGGCCCAGCGGTGTCACGTCAAAGAATTTGAAGCGAGCGCGCATGACAGACCGGATAAGACGGTCGTGGAGTCGGTGCGACGCCGTCAGCGATCCGAAGAAGACCCACAGGTCTCGCAGGAGAGCCGTGCCCGCGCTGGCGAGACCAATCAGACCGAGGATGAACAGGTAGTAGGCGACGTTGACATTGTAGCCGTTGTCGGGGTTGGCAGTGACAGAAACGGCGGAGACCGTGTCGGCGTGGGAGGTCATGGTGAAATCGACATTGCCAAACTTGGTCGACATGGACGTGCGGAGGGCGTGGGCCCACGCGCTAGTGTTGCTGGCGACAATCTGCTGGGTGTGCTGCTGCTCCTCCCGGATGTACTGGTTGGCCCACTCTCGGACCCAGGCCTGGATGGCCACCGTGGTGAGCTGCTGCGAGTTGAAGATGACAATGGCCGTGACCCAGAACCACCACGAGCCCATAGCCGTCAGGTAGATCTTCATGACGGGCCACTTAACGGCGCCAGTCACCTTGCCCTCGTCCATGGCGTCCTGCTGGGGGGGAGGCTGCTTCTTCTTGGTGTCCTTCTGAGCGCCATTGCCGTTTCCGTTGCTGTTTCCGCTACCATTGCCATCGGCGTCGTTCCTCTGGTGAGCCATGTCCTCCTCGCCGACGCTCGAGGGAACGCGCGAGGGGACACGCGAGGGAGCTGCGGAAGCGGGCTTGGCCCTCTGGATCTCTTCACCGAGCTTGCCCGACGCAATGACCTCCTTGGACGGGCCATGGGCGTCGACGCGACCGTTCTCGAGCAGGACAATGTAGTCAGACGAGGGGGCACAGAGTTGCAGGTTGTGGGTAACGAGGATGCACGTGCGGTTGGTCATGAGCGGACCCTTGACGCAGTTGCTGAAGATCCACTGGGCGGTGTGCGAGTCGACGGCGCTCAGGCAGTCGTCCATGAGCACGTGAGCAGAGTTAGAGTACAGGGCACGAGCGAGCGAGATGCGCTGCTTCTGTCCACCGGAGAGCGTGATACCCTTCTCACCAACCAGGGTCTCGTCGCCGTGGTCGAGGATCTCCAGATCGCGCTCGAGGGCACAGGCCACGATGACGTCCCTGTAGCGGTGCTCGTCGAAGGGGGCGGCAAACAGGATGTTGTCCTTGATGTTGGCATTGATCAACCAAGCTGATTGGGCCACGTACGCAATGGTGTTGGTGAGACCAGTCTCGGGGTCCTCGCGCGCCTCCTCGCGGCTCTGACCACCGGGGCAGAAGACGCGACCAGCGACGTTGGTCATCTCACCGAGCAGACCGAGCAGCATCGATGTCTTTCCAGATCCGGTGGGTCCCGCAATGATGTTGAGCTTGCCAATCTTGAAGTCGATGTCGAGGTCGAGAAGGCGGAAGGCCTGGGTGCCGTCATCAGCAACGGCATCACGGGCACCCCAGATGAGAGTGGCACCACGGAAACCGATGCGGCGGACACCCTTCTCGTCGACGTTGTCGTTTCCGAGCTGCTCGTACTTCTCCGTCTCCTCCTCCTGGAGGAACTCCTCGACACGGTCGATGGAGACCTTGGCCTCCTGGACGTGGGCAAACATGTCACCAAACTGGTCGAGGGGAATGCGGAGGAGCATAAAGAGGGACATGGCGGTGAAGGCGACAGAGGGGTAGAGGGGCTTCTTCTCGAGCAGGGTGTAGACGAGGAAGGAGAAGAAGGTGATGAGGACGGGAACAAAGTTCCAGGTGGCGACGGCGGCGGCCCAGACAAGGAAGCGCGAGCGCAGGGAGCGGAGCTCAGCGTGGCGCTTCTCGTCAATCATCATGCCGAAGCGCTCCTCCCAGGCAAAGTACTTGATGATACGAATGTTCTGGAGGACCTCGTTGGTGATGCTGATACGCTTGTCGGTGGCGGCCATGATGTTCTTGGATGTCTCGTTGAAGCCCTTGCCGATGAGGTAGTTGACGGGCAGCAGGAGAGCCATGACGACGATACCGGGGATGGCGCTGTAGCCCATGACCTGCCACAGGAGCACGACAGACACGACGAGCATGGCCGGGGCCGAGGCGCACAGGAAGTGGAGGTAAGCGGTGATCTCGGCAACCTTGAAGCTGTCGACGGACATGAGGTTGATGATGGTTCCCAGGTTGGCCTGGTCATCGTTGCCAGAGTCAGTGGGCTTGGCGGCGGTGTCGGTAGAGGCGGTGGCAGACTCGGTGTCGCTGCTGGTGGGCAGGCTGCCGTTGGCGTCGGTGTTCTTCTTCTTCTTCTTGAGACCCAGGGCGCGCTTCAGCTTGCTACCGGCACTCTCGTCCTCCGACTTGTTGTCTTGAGAGGTGGGCTTGGCCTCGAGGAGGACCTTTTCACCACCGGCGGAGGCCTTGCGGCGGAGGGCCTTGGCGTAGATCTCGCCGACAATGATGGCGCGAACGCGGATGCAAATCTTGCGACCGATCCAGAGGGCCGTGTTGTCACCCCAGGAGCGGACGAGGTCGAGGGCGGGGAGACCGATGACGTAGAGCCAGAGGACACTCTTGGGGGCGTGCTCGGGCTTCTCGACGTACTCGAGGATGGCCTTGAGCAGGAGGGTCGGGGCGAAGGCGAAGAGGCCGGAGATGGCGGCCAGGATGCACTGGACAACGAGGCTGGCCTTGAAGTACTTTAGCAGGTGGAGGGCGAGCGAAGACGTCTTCTTGAGTTGGCGGTAGTCGGACAGAACGGCAGCAGCCTTGTCCCTGGGGAGCAGGTTCCAGACATCCTCAATCTCCAAAGGCTGCTTCCAGCCCTTCCAGATGATGGCGTCGACCCAGCTGAAGGTGGCGACGGAAAAGAGGCTGGCCAGGGGCTCGCGAGAGGGCTCAATGCCATCCTCCCACTCGAGCAGGACGGTGCTGTTGCCCTTGCGGGTGGTGACAGCCAGTCCGAAGAGGAGCGAGACGAGAGCGAACTCGACAATGGACAGGATCTGCGTAGACCTGGAGGAGGGGTGGATGATGACGGAGCGGAAGACGAAGATGGCGAAGAGGAAGTTCAGGCCGTAGAGGGTAGCCGTGTGGTTCCACAGGTGCAACAGACGCCAAGTGGCCCTGCCAAGAGTCAGACGGAGGGTGACGATGACGAGAACGTAGGTCCAGATGAGGATGCCGGCGACGGCGGCAGCGTAGCCGTGGGTGGCGATGTACGACTTGGAGCCGAGGGCGAGGCCATTGGTGACGATCAGGCCGACGACGGCGAGAGCCTCGACAATCTGGGAGGTGTAGATTCCGGGAGGAGTATCGGCCTGGACAACGGAGCCGCGAGTGGTGGTCTTGGCGAGGGCGAGACGGCCGGCATTGATCTCGAGCTGCTCCTCCTCTTCTACGCCGGCGAGTTCATCGGGAGGGATTCTGGTGTGGTCGTGCTCGTCATCGTCTTCGGCCGAGATCTTTGTGTAACCCTTGGCGGCACGGTTCTTGATAATGGCGTGGAGGCTGCGCGCGGTGAGATGGACAAGGGAGAGGCCGACAGCGATGAGTGGGAGTAGAACCTTGAGATAACTGGTGATTGATGTCAGATTAGTAAAAAAAGACGAAGGAAAAAGAAAAGAGCTGGTTTGTTGAGGAGGAGGAGAAAAAGGAACAAGAAAAAGAAGAGAAGATAAAAAAAAAGAAAACATACTCTAGTTGGAAACACAAGGTAAAGTCGTCAATCTGCCATATCGGCCATTCACACTGGGCAAAGCCCATGACAGGCGGTGCGTGGTGTGTGGGTGTGTGCGTTTGTTGTTATCGAGGATCGGAGTCGGAGAAGGGGAGGGAGGGAATTGTCAATCTCTCAATGAGGAAGCCACCTCGACCGTCTATTCGGCAACAGACACGCTCGAGAAGGAGCGCGCTGAAGACTTTTTTTTTTCTCTTCTTTTTGCCGATTCCAATGGGTTTGGATTGAGGCGGTGGGCGAGAAAAAGGTTGAGATTCGAGAGAGGGAGGGAAGGGAAGGGAAGAGACGGAGAGAGAGAGACTAGAGAGTAGACGACAAGGATTCGACCGGGAGGCGAGGAGGGGCGATTTCCCCAAGAGCCAAAGAGGATGCAGGTGCCAGGCGCCGAGGGTCGGTGACGGTCCGGTGTGGTAAGCGGCGTGGAAAATAAAGTGGAGGGGTCAAATAAAATGAGAGGGAG
>FYEV01001761.1:80285-90525 GCA_900188565.1 Geosmithia flava | reverse complement strand
AGAAAAATAACTACGATAAGGGTAGGGATAAAGTACTTATATAGGAACTCCGTATAGTATAGAAAATAGGGTGGCTATGCTCTACTAGATATACCTATACCCCCCTTAGGTTATAGAGATTTCCCTTTATATAGATACAACCTAGAACCTACACACACACATACGAATATACCTTAATACTACTAATAATGCTCCTCTAACTCTTGACAAGAACCAACAGGTTTCTGATCGTTCCCGTTATGCGTGTCTAAGAACCGTTGAGACTAAGACTGAGCGTATGTTGCGTGTAATTCAATAATTACATTGCGCCTACACCGACATACAAGAGGAAAGAGAAGAAAAAGGACACTTTATAAATAATACTGAATCTATTAAATATATATGTTTTTTTTTCATGGGAAGAATTGTTTCTTTTCCGCTTCAGCTGGATTATGTACAACTATTAGAGAACGTTCTCTGCGCTTTCTACTAAAAAAAAAAAAAATATGCAAACAAAATAGAAAGAAAGAAAAGACGAACAAAAAAGGTATAAATAGATATACTGCCATGCGTATAAGGCCGTGAACGTTTCGGTCGGGAGGGTGATGCAAGTGGTCAACAATATTTGAACAAGTATGCAATGCGCCCTCCCTCCCTCTCATGACAAAAGCAAGTATAGACGAAAACTTGTAAAAGATGTAAAAGAAGGGAGAAAAAGGGGAAGGAGAAATGAAGAAGAGGCTGGTGCTGCAATCATCTGTCTTAGGCACGGTGCACTCTTAAGAGAGACGACATGGGTATTGCTTTTGGCGTCAATGCACACAACATCTGTTTTTTTCTTTTTTTTTTCTTTAGACATTGTGGTCAAAGAAGCTGAGCATGGCATTGTACGACTCATCGTGCGACTTGCCGTAGTTGATGCCGTGACCGGCTTTGGAGGGCATGGTGGCATTGAAGACGGACGCCTTGGGGAACATGGCTGCCGAGGCGGAGAGCAGGTTGGGGCCCTTGCCGTCGATGGCAGTGGTGACGGTGCAGTCTCCTCCGCAGAAGGGGACATCGTAACCTTTGAGAGTGTTAGTTACATGCATTTCCAAATACAATACGAAAACAAATGAGGCAATGAATAGGAGAGAGAGAGAGAGAGAGAGAGAAGAAAAGAAAACGTACGTCCAGTGAGAACCATGACAGGTCCAGCAAAGACATTGGTGATACCACCGCCAGCGCCAACCGTGAGAATCTCCCCGGTAGTATGAGGCTGAGAGCGATGGTGCGCCAGATCAAGAAGATGAGAGTCGACATCGTCCGGGCCGAAGAAGTTGGTCTGGATGCCGCTCTTGCTCCCGGAGCCGATATACCCCTTGGGGTAGCACAGGCCGTTGATGAGCCCCACGCTGTCGACGGCGACAAAGTTGCCGCCCAGGGCGAACAGGCCCATGTAGTTGGGGACCTGGGTGAAGCCGGTGAGGATGATGCCCTGGCTGATGTCGGGGTGCATGTTGACGAGGCTGTAGGTCATGGCGGAGCCGAAGGAGTGTCCGATGTGGAGGATGTCGCTGTAGGCGTGGCGGACGAAGCCGTCGAGCTTGCCGTGGCGGGCGAGGTCGGTCAGCGTGCGCAGGGCCTCGATCTCCAGGAAGATCTGGAGCTCGTTGACCGTGTCGGCGACGTGGGTCGAGGCGCCGACGCCCAGACGGTCCCACGTCAGGGTCGAGTAGCCGTGCTGGTCGACGGCGCGGGCCACGTAGCTGTGGTCGTTGTAGGGGTAGGGTATGTCCCAGTAGCTGCGGTCGAAGCCGATGCCGTGCGTCATGATCTGGAGGGCTCTGCCGGGACCGTTGTCGGGCTCGCAGTATGTCGTTGCTAGCTTGTAGTTGCCTTTGACATTGTGCCACTGGAACGATGTTGTGTTAGTGTTTTGGGCGTACTTTGTGTGTAAGTGTGTAGGTATAAGTACTTACCCCGTTGAGAAGCTTCTCGGTGTAGTTGTTGCCGGACCTGGATAGTCCGAGGTAGAACTTGGTCACATCCTCATCCTTCTCGGGAGGGTCGAGGTTGAAGACGGCATTTCTTGACTCTAGAGAGACATCGATGATGAGATCGGTGCACTTGCGAGCCGTGGCAACACAGGCCAGGCCGAAGAGAACGGTTGAGCGAAGAAGCATTTTCTTCTTCTTCTTTGTGTTCGGGATTAAGATGTAAGATGAAGGAGGAGAAGAGCTACAATATGTGTGAATTAAAGAATTGAAAAACCGTTGAGGAAAAAGAAAAATGAAGAATGGAAAAAAAAAGGAGTGTCGATCGCTTCTAGGTGGAGAGGCGGGCCAGTATGAGTTGCACAGACCGGGATAGACGGTGCTAAAGAAAAAGTTGATAGAGAGAAGAGGAGATCCAGAGGAAAGAAGAAGAAGAGGACTGAGCGTAATGGCAGGGTCCAGGGAAGTTTTATAAAGCTATGATATAATATGTACGTGGGTTGAGGCTGACGCGGTGGAATAGGGGGGGGGAGAGGAGAAGCAGTAGGAGGACATGAAAAGTAAATCACACATAAATGCATCTCGGCGACCTAGACAGAAAGAAGCAAAAGCCTCTTGGCCGCATATCAATGTGGAGAGGTGTGCATCGTAGTCGTCTCTGGGTATTCATCTTTCCGGGACGGGAACTCATTCAAAGGACCATGCATGGTCACTGGCTGGTCTCCCGTGTGATCCGGCCCCGATTTAGTACAAGTTACGGAGTACTTGGGGTACTAAATCTCCTTTTTGACAATCAATAGCCGTTTGTCTACTCCCGCTAACCTTTTTTTAAAGGTCTTCATCACTTGGCAGTTGAGTGTTTTGCTAGTCTACAACTTACAAAACAGTATCATGGGGTTAGGTTTGTCAAATTGAGGAGGGTCCCCGACAACCAGGGGGGGGGGAGGAATAACTCCCGACGAGAGCGGAGTTTTGTTGGTTCAATCCCAGAATGATGGACACTAATGGCCTAGAATAGTATAAGTTGGGTCCTCGATTCGGGGCGCAAAGGTCTGCTAATGCCGATACGGTGATCTTAAGGATTGGTGTGCTAAGTGCCAAGTTGGAGAGAGAGAGAGCTTGCTCGCACAGGTAAAAGAAAAGAGATTTGGACCTTGGCTTGGGACTTACAGGGGGCTTGTGAGTGAGAGTTGCCAAGTTTGCCGTCCAGACCGCGGACAAGATCAATTGACCCCTGTCATCGCTTAGGGATCTATGGAGAAAACTCACCGAAAAGGTGGAGAGATCGTGCAGTAGTGCAGGCAGTTTGTCTTTGTCATTGTGTGCACAGGTCAGAGAGAAGGATAGATGGTGTGAATGAGAGGGCATCCGTCTATTCAATGGGAGGAGTCATTTGGTGGCTGAGGATGGCTTCAAGTTGTACAACCCTCAATGTTGCGTTATACCTCTATCCATGACAACATACATATAATCCATCATATCCCGTGACAACCCTTGAATGAAGAGGGAACCCTGGAGCCTGGAGGACAACGGGCGGGGTTCTCTCTGCATGTCGCAGGTCAAATCACCAACTAGCGAGGGTCTTTGACAATCCACCCTATCCCCTTTTCTCCTCCCGCTTACGCAGTATTTCAAATTACGGATTCTGAAGTGGACCTACAAGCAGACAAGAAAAAGCAACGAAAGCAAGTTCTGGTCTGTGTACTCGGTACCCGTAAGAAAGAAAGAAAGAAAAAAACAAGATGTGTGTAACGCTGAGCCTAGTCGTCAAGCCCTCCTCTCTCTCCGTACTCTTTGTACCCTCCTCCGTACTCTCCGTACACTATGATAGATTACCTACCCATCAGTCAACAAGGTGATCCACAAAGACCTACACAAGGCTGGTCAATTGGTAGAGCTCTCTTTCACTCTGTAATTTAACTTGCTCAAAAAAACAAAGCACAGGGGTTGAAAAGAATGCCTGCCCTGGTCCCGGAAGTCTCCCCCTCCCCCAACCCAACGGTGGCCCGGTGGGAGTACGACTACTCGTAATACTCCGTATGTTTGCTGAAATGAGCCCGTGTCAGTGGTCACAACCAAGGTCGTATTGATCATCCTTGCGATGATCTACGAGTACAAATGAAAGAGAGAGGAGGGTGACAAGAGAGGTGCCGGAGGGGGAGGACATGTCATTTTACTGACGTGAGTAGCGTCTGACCAACTCTCGGGAGAGCCCGCAGATGTCTTTATCCATTTTCTTTTTCTCTCTCTGTGTGTTTGGTGTTTGGTGTTTGCTATCATGGCTACCTTCAATGTTGTATTGTGTCCCCTACTGCATGTCTCCGCAACTCCGTACGACGATGAAAGGTGACAAGTCGGTAGTTGATGGATCGCAAGTGTTCAATTCTCGCATCGTCATATTATACGGAGTATGTACGGAGTAAAGTCCACATAAGTATTACAGAGATATTAACAATCAATGAGTGGCAACTTTTATGTTGTTAGTGCTCGTAGTACGGAGTAAACACAGGACCTGTACATAGTACTACTAGTAACCTGATTTTTGACCATCAAAAATTCTCATTAATGGGGCTGAACTCAAGGCGATGGCGTCTTATTCGCGATACGAGTATTCCTGTGGCCCAATGCCTCGGTTGAACAAATCATCTTGTCCCGATCCGTGCATTAGTATGCATATTGATGCCGGCAGGTTTTGATTGTCAGAGAGGAGTACGAGTAGTACGAGTAGTAAGAGTGCTCCTACTCCGTACTCGTACGTACGGGCCGTAATATTACATTGTGCATACAAGTACAGCCTCGGTGGCCCCAACAGTCGGTGGTCTAGATCCGATCGGTCTAGTGGCCGGGTTAGTTTGTAGCACATTGAAATGACGGAGTACGAGTTTGTGAGTATCCGTATTCACCGGAGACTTTATGTGTGACTACGATTCCCAACAGTGTTTGTTGGTCAAGGAGAATTATTGAAATGCAAATCAACGCCGTTGATAATCGATGTTGGTGATGCAGCATTGAAAGCATATGCACGCATACATGTCATGTAGTTCAGATAATATACTCGAATAGTCTATAAACACAAAAGTCCAGAAAGCCAACACACCTAAATCCAACTACCAACATAAAACAAAACCAACAGAGAAGAGGAAAACATTCAGGTAGGTAGCAACTCCCTCCCTCACAACTTATTCACCATCTCCAACTCCTTCTGAATCTGCGACGCCATCCCCACCCCAGCAAAAGCACCCATATTCCCCGCCTGCAGGACACTCTTCATCGGCGTAGCAGCATCACCCGCAGCAAAGCACCCCGTCACACTCGTCTCATTAAACGGCGCAGACACCTCAATGTCCCCCATGGGCGTGAGCCTGAGCCCCAGCTGGTCGACGATGTGTGCGCCCCGCTGCTCAAACTTGGGTTGACCGGCCAGAAACCCCTCTGTGACGGTACTCCCATCCTGAAAAGTCAACTTCACGTGCGATCCGCCCTTCTCGACAAGAGACATGCTGGCCAGGGGACGGGCGTCGACGACGATGCTCGTGCTGTTGATCAGGGGGGCGATGGTGTCGGCTATGTCGGCGGGTGCGTAGATGGTCACTTTCTTGGCTAGACGCTTGGCCATACGGCTTATGTGAAGGATGGCATGGGGGTTGGTGAGTAGTCCGCCGACCAGGACACCTGCTGATGCGGCGTCGCGTTCTTCAAAGCCGTGGCAAAACAGGCAGTGGAAGCTGTGGCAGGGTCAGTTCATTGGTCAAGGTCTTCAACAGCACAAAAGGAGAGAGAAAACATACATTCCGTGTCCAAAACACTCTGCATAACCGGGGACCTCGCCCACAAAAACATCCCTCACACCGGTGCCCAATCCCAACTTGGCACCACGGTACACGCTCCCCGTAGACCCATCGACAGCCTCAAAGGTCCCGTCCTCGAGCTTGCGGACGTCGCTGATCTTGGCTGTCTGGAAGGACACGGACGAGTATCGCGCGCGCAGGTCGCTGCGAATCTTGGCTCGGAAGTCGGCTGGGTCGACGTGGTCGAAGCCAGGGTAGTTGTGCATGTGGTGGGACCGCTCGTTGCGGTATTCGCCCGAGTCGAGGATGAGGGCCGTGTGTGTCTGGCGGGACAGGGCTGAGGCCATGGATAGACCGGCTGGGCCGCCGCCGATGATGAGGACGTCGTAGATTGTTGACATTCTGGAGAGGGACATTTATGTCTGTTGAGTCTTTAATGTGTCTTTGTTCAAGTTGTGTTGTTGAAAGAGGAAGTGGAAGTTGAAGTGAAGATTGAATTGTAGATGTGAGTTGGGATTGTCTCTTTGAATAAAACTTCATCCTCGTCTTATACTTGGCCGAGACTGCCAAATGTCGCCGGTATTGAATGCGAAATGTCTCCGGCAGTGTAAATGTCTCCGGGGCAATGTGGGGCCGATGATGCGAAAAGTCTCCGAGACGTGGATCAGGTACTGGAATTGAATGAGCAGATTGATAAGCGGTCACAAGGTCAACTTACTATTGTAGTCAGATGAAAAGAATGTACTTTGTATGTTTGTATGTATGAAAGATAGTTTGTATATATAAGAAGAAACAAATGATTGTTGGTGTTGGTAACAAGAAATAGTTGGTAACAAGAAATATTGACATTGAAAAAGAATCTTGAAAGTGACGCCTTCTATGATATTGGCGTCTATTAAAGAAAAAAACGACTGAAGCAAACCAAATCCGATACGGAAAGATATACAGTCGAAAAGAAAGGAAAGAAGATATATATAGATCCAAGAAGAATAAAGAACCAAAGAAAGAAAATAACCAATCGACGCCTTGAAATAATGCAAACTCCTTCCGGTCCATGTCTAGAAAGCACCGTATCACAGTACTGTACACAGACGTACATTGAATTCGCTCAGTAGAAAAGAAAACAACAAGAAAGAAGGAAAGAAAACACAGCTGGGAATGAAACTGCTACGAGTCATCACCCAGCAGAACCCAAGTATCCGACGTGTGCGTATCGCCAACCTCTGTCTGGGAAAGGCCACGACCGCCATCGACATCGACATCAGAGAAGCAGTCGTAGTCAGATAGACAGTCGTCCATGAGATCAGGGGTCTGGGACGTATCGACGTCGTAAGAGGGGCGCGCCGTAGCTAGCTCGTAGATGACGCGCAGAGGAGGGGACGTCTGCCCACTCCGGGAGCCACTACCGCCACTGCTTGACGTAGGAATCTGGCTGTCGCGCGAGTAGTGGACGGGAGAAGGAGAAGGCGAAGAAGAGCGAATGTACCTAGCCAGATCGTCGTCGTTGCCCAGATCGGCAAAGGACAGGTTGAGAGGCAGGGGACCGTTGTACCCGCGCGCCTTGGCGGTGGACCTGTGACGACGACGTGCCTGACGGATAGGGTAGATGGGTTCGTCGTGGCGGATATCGTCGAGACGCAGATCTGCGGCGTCGCCGGCGGGAGACTTGTCCATGTCGTCGTACAGGAGACCCATGCTGTAGAGCTGAGCGATCTGGGCGTCGTCATTATCGCACGAGGCGATGGTGTCGGCGGCGGCGGCAGGGAAGACGAGGCGTCGTCCCACGTGGACCTTGGGCTTGGACGTCTTGGTGTCGCAGAAGGCGTCTTCGCGTTCCAGGCTGGGGCAGCGCTGGATGGAAGGGGCACGGTCGGTGGGGAGGGGAGCGTCCGACCGGGCCAGAATGAGGCCGTCGTGCTGGTCGTCGGGAGTGTACATGCGGGAATGGTGGCCGGTGGCCCTGTGGTATCGGATCATGGAAGGGTTGCGACGTCCACTATGCTTTTCTGTCTGACGACGTAGGATGTGGGCCGCCGTTGTGTCGTGGGATAGATCGCCCAGGTTCTTAGGACCCATGTTGTTGATCCTGACGGGTCTCCTCGATATATGAGTGGGATCTGTACTAGTGACGTCCATGTTGTGTGCGTGTGCGTGTGTGTGTGTGTGTGTTAGAAGAAGGGGAGTTTGATAAAAAGGGCACCTAGGTAAGGTGTTGTTGAGGGCTGAGATCATGGAGGGGATGAGAATAAAGGTAGTAAACAAAAGGGGGGACGAAAAGGCTTATAACATAAGAATAACAAAAGAATTCGCCATAGCCGGATCCGGCCCAAAAGGTTGGGGGAGGGGGACGGGGACTCTCTGCTCGTCTCATCTGGCGCCATTCCGTGGCGGTTGTTGATAAGCCGAAGGGGGTGGGTGAGTGGTTAGACCGGGGAGAGCAATGACGCATTACGGATGATTGGCCGACAAAAAGAGTCATCAGGCTTGTGAAAAGGGACCGTACTGGGCAGTGTCTCCAGTGTGTGTGTGGGTGTGGTCCAGTCGGTCTTTACCCCCCTGTGGCTGGCTCCGGGGGTGGAGGGAAGGGTTGCACATGACTGTGAGTCACGCAACCCACTGTCAACTGTTCAACGTATTCTACACCAATACGGTAGACTGAAATGGCATATTGCTCCGTAATCTCTTCCTTTGTCGCCTAAAACTTGAATATTGATTCCCTATGAAAGTCTTTGCTGCGTTGTTGCATCTTGCTTGGCCCTCTCCTCTCCCGTCCGTTTTCCTTTCTTGGCCACTTGATGGTGGTGGCGCAGCTAGGACTGGACCTGCCCGGAGTCCATAACTCCCCCGCGATCCTGGGCATGGACCAGTGGATTGGAGAGCCCTGCGACGCCTCTCAACGCCTAAAACCCCCCCACGGCTAGGCAACCTACCCCCCTACAGGGACCGGTCCACTGTATTACGCCGCATTACAGGCTCTAACTCCTTGTGAGGTCCCGGTCGGGTCCCGGTCAGGTATTACTCGGGCGTCATGTCACAGGCTACAAGGCTGTTATTGCATGTCCATGCGTGCATCGCGTAGGCTCCAGCTCCTGTCACAACATGTGCAACACGACCCGGGGCCTATTACCTGTAAACGCCCATCGTTTGTATGGCGTCACCATATCCCATCTCAGCTGCTTCCATCTCTGCATAACAAACATCTACATCTTACTTGTACATTGTTATTGTTACATGAGGATCTTATCTTGTAACACGACAGCCAAGCGGGGGAAGCCATTATTTGAGTGTGTAAGTTGGTAAAATGACGTAGTGTATCCTCGATCCGAATACGGTAGCTCCTTCCCATCCGTGTTATCGCAACTTGAAGGCGCAGCCTCTAACGGCGCAGCACTCGTGCACATTTTATCTCTCGGATGGTTTCATTCGCAGTTAGTACATACATGCACCGTGGTACCAACACTAGACGATGATACGCTATGTGCGCTTGTATTATTCGATTGATGAATGTACCTTCATACCAGTACTCTCTCTACTGCTCCGAGGCACTCACAGTCCTCAGATACGTCCTGGCATTACACACATCCATCCCCCTCTGATGATTAATCGTCCTCTCGACATCCCACGCCACGCCGACGCCTCTGGAGAACGTATCCCTATACTTGACAATACCGTCATCAGGCCTCTGCCTCAGCTGCTCCCCGAGCGCCTCAGCATCCCACAGCTCCCTCTTGAAGGCAGGGCTACCAAACGTCTCATCCGCGATATCAGCCAGCTCCCCGTACGAGACGGTATCTCCAGCCGTGTACACGATTCCATCCGTACCCTCGTCGTTAATCACCACGTCGGCCGTCACCCGTCCAATGTCCTCTGGTGTCGTGGCCGTGATGCGCGTGTCCCAGGTACCCAGGCCGCGCACGGTCCTAGACGACAGGTCGATGATGCCAAATGCCGGCTCAACCAGGAAACTCATAAACACGCCCGTCGAGATGATTGTCCAGCGAGTAATCTGCTGGCCACGCAGCAGGGCTCGCACGGCAAGCTGCTCGTCGAATAGATCCTGAGAGCTGCCCTGTCCGATTATGTCGTAGTCCATGCCGAACTGCCAGGGGATGTAGCGCCGCACGCCGGCCTGCAGAACTGCCTGCGTAATCTTGACCTGCGTGCCTGATGGGAGGCCCATGCCCGTG
Organism: Geosmithia flava; assembly: GCA_900188565.1. NCBI lineage: Eukaryota > Fungi > Ascomycota > Sordariomycetes > Hypocreales > Bionectriaceae > Geosmithia > Geosmithia flava. The sequence goes on along the minus strand of FYEV01001761.1, from coordinate 80,595 downwards.
CAGCAGATGACGATGTCGTAGCCTGATAGGATGGGCGCCAGCTCGGAGACTGATGCCGTCGACACGTCGGCGCCTGAGAGGGTGGCTCCCAGGGAGCGGATGTGCTCCAGGGACTGCTTCTTGGAGGCCGAGTCTGAGTCGATGGTTGACTGGCGTACTAGCACGCTCAGCTTGGAGATTTCATCACGGCGTGGGTGCTTGGATAGAGCTTCTAGCACGGCTAGGCCTAGCTCGCCGGCTCCAAGGAGAAGGACGCTCTGTGTCATTGTGGGGAGGGAGAGACAAGTGATGAGCTTTTTTGGGGGTTGGG
>FYEV01001761.1:0-80216 GCA_900188565.1 Geosmithia flava | reverse complement strand
GGGGGGGGGGGTTTCAAGACTGGTGAGTGTGATGACTGGATTTGGAATAAGCTTAAAGACGGTCGATATTGAAGGGATTCTTATATCTCAGTCTTGAAGCTTCATCTTCATATTTACATTACTAAGAGTGCTGCTAATTTCCGTGTTATTCACGTAGTACCGACTCCCGTACTCCGCCCGAGACTCCGCCCCGGATTGAACGGCGTTTACCTAGTCGTAAAGTCCGAATGTTTCCACAATGTTGTAGATCACACACTGTTTATCATCTTATTACAATTATGTTAGTAATTGTTAAACTACGTCCAAAGGTCGAATGGAAGTCGAAAAGACGAGATTGAATAAAAGGGCCAGGCAGAGACTGTAGGATCTAGATATGCATAAGGCTTAGTACACCCCCTCCCCTCCATCACAAATACATGTGCCCACTAGCGCCATTTCGCGCGTCTATAAGAGAGAATGATAAGCACAGGTGACCACCACCAGCGTCGTAATGAACCATCCATACTGGCATGTGGTTGTGTCAAGAATAATGACCACGACAAGGGTGAGGGACAAAGTACTTGTACAGGAACTCCATACAGTACAGAAAACAGGGTGGCTGTGCTCCACCAGATGTACCTATACCCCCCCCCAGGTGGGAGGATTTCTCCTAGAACAACCAAGTCACACAGACATTACACACACATGTCAATATACCTCAATACCACCAATAATGCTCCTCTGACTCTTGACAGGTTGAAATAAATACTACATGAAGTATACCTATGCGGGCCAATGACCGCTAAATAAGCCTAATCGAGTGGTTGCCTCAACTATAGATTAGTACCTCTTCTTTCAATCATTCTAATCGGTTGGCAGGCATCCCATTTGGCCAGTACGTTGTGATTTGAGTGTCCTGCGAAATTCAGGCATAGCATACTCGACCATCCACCGCGACGAGAGGACCGAGTCGATATCGGCACGCTCTCCAGGCCTGTACGCCAGCATAGGCCGGAGCATATCGAGCAGGGCCTGTCTCTCGGCGCCGTCCATGGACGGCATATTGTACCTCTTGCGTGCCTTGTCCATACCGTCACCAAACTGGTGGTCAAAAGTAAGGACGGGACCTTGTCCGGGCCGCGTGACCGGCTCCCCGTCTTCGGTAAAGAACTCGGCACGCGCATCCCATCTGTTCCACCATTCTTCAGGTAGCTTCCCCAGCGTCTGAACCTGCATACGCGTTATGTCGTCCTCTGTGGACCAAAATACATCGAAGAGGGGCCTTTGCGCCAGCGTAGCCCAAACGGCACACGCAAGGGTCCAGATATCGCTGGGGAATGATTTCGGTGCGGCCGGCTCAAACCGGCACTCTGGCGGGCGGCAGTGCGTCGGCGTGCAGCAGCGCAGCCTGGTCTCCTGCGCGGGGCGGTACGACTCGCCAAAGTCAGAGAGGAAGACGTGTGCATCGGCCAATGTTAGCTTGTTGATTCGCTCCATGGGAAGCCACACGGGGAGGACGGCTACGCGCGGGACACCAGGCGGGATAGGCACGTCCTCAAACGTTGTCACGGCCTCGAGTTCGGCCTCCCCGCAGGTGTCGAGGTATTCCTTCTCAGACCAAAGGCAGAATTCCTCTGGAAGCCTGAAGAGGACGTTTCCGAGGTGGAGGTCTGCAGTTTATCTTATTAGTCAGGTGGTGCGATGGGTTGAGGGGCCGCGGGGGGGACTCCACCTCCGTGGACGAAGCCGTTCCTGTGCAGGTGAGCTACGCCGAGAATGATCTGGGCTGCTATGGAGCGCGCAACGGGTAGATGCATCGGGGCAAAGTGTCCTCTTCGCTTCGCCTCGCTCACGCTACATCGCGCGACGTCGGTGACGAGACAGGTGTGCGTGCCGTTAGGACCTTTAACGGAGAATTTGTCAACAAGACTTGGCATTACGCCTCGGCCGGAGGCATAGGCGTTCTCGCCATGTTCAGCCTGTCTCCCTATCAGAGAAAGCACCTCAGATTCCCGTGGGCTAGACTCGGCGGTGCAGACTTTGACGGCAACTAGCCGCTTGCGTACCTCGTCGCGCGCGAGCCAGACGGTCGAATAACTGCCGTGTCCGAGCTTATTCAAGACGTGGTAATGGTCCCCAAGCCGGTCGCCAACTGAAATAGGGTGGTAACCACCGGGAGAATATCCGTAAAATGACTCTGCCTCATCTATGGCGTGGAAGTGGACTTTGGTATCGTGGCATGACGTGCCAGTTCCCTCAAAGGGTGGGCTGGGTAACTTGGACATGGCGCGACGTGACTGGGACCCATGCTGAATATTAGGTATGGCTGGAGCGGAAGAAGAGTCATAAGAGCGAGCTCTGACGGGAGTGACTGAAGATGAGAACAGCCTCCACTGATTTCGCAAAAACATATATTGCTTTCTCATAGTCACTCGGCAGGCCGGCGCCGCTGCCAATATTGAACGTGCACATTTGGACGTTGTCATGCCCAGGGGTGGGGACGTACGCATTCATACATGCCTGAGGCAAAATAATGCACATGCGCTCAATGTTAGTAATACGCTACGTACATGTTTGTTGGCTCCAAGTCTCAGGCTCCAAGTACTCCGTACTCGTATATGTGATGTGATGCCACCACACCACCTGCCACACACATATTGGCCAATCCGATTTCACTGTTCTGGGATATCGTACCTAGGCTTGCGGTCGCATATCCTAGGTGTGGCATTGCGCCTTGCTCATCCAATTGTATGGCGGAAAACAAAATGGACAGCTTCTCCCTTGCGACGTGGGCAACGTTATCGCCATCTACGAGTATGCCTGCGCGCTTAGCGTTGCCCATTGCATGTACTTGCTGTGCCTTGTTTATAGATAGAAGCGGCACGGCTGGTTCAGCCGTATAGCAATGAGTGCACTATTAGGCATATAAAGCAAAGTGTTGACCCGAATTGAGATGAGAGGCATCCAGATCCCATTTGCCACCAGCTCACATCCTGCCAACTTCTTCCACAAGCTGGGCCACTTGGCCTTTGCGAAATTTTGCTGCAGCCATGTCTACCGTCAACATGATCCGTTTTTTTGCCTACCCGGCTTTGGAAAACCTCGGTCCACAGAAGCTGGAGCAGTTGGTCAAACTGGCTTATATGGCGGCTAGAGACAGAAAACTATATCCAAAGGAGGTGCTTATTAGGTACGATGAAAAATATCTATCACTACCTACGAAGTAGTTTGAAGGCAGTCTTCTGATGTCATTATTACTGCCCCAGATCCGACGTTCATAACACTACCAAGATACAGGGCAAGTATAAAAAGGATCCGGAGGGGCCGCACACCACCATATGCTACAAGGATGAAGCCCAAGTCCAAAATGGTAAGCACGTGGCCAGTCATGCATACGTTCGATCCATGACAGACTGGGACTATATCAAGTCGACGCACCGCTCGGAGAAGCCCGACTCGGTCAAAAAGAAACAAAAAGATGATTGGATCTGGCCCCTATCCCCGGACCTCTTGGAAATCACCACAATTGCCTACAGTCACTTAGGTGATGATTGGAACCAACGTCTAAAAGACGATGCTGCTGGTCCTTCGAGCTTGACAGCATACGACAGTTTGTCTGGGACTGCAGTATCGCCAATCGCCGGCGGGAGCCAGCTAGGTGCTTCGGCAGAACATGAATATACAGTAACGGTTGATTCCGAAAGCGATACATATGTTGACGTGGAGAAAAGATCCGGTGATACCATCAAAGTCCGTCTACTCGACAAAACATCCGTTAAGACGCAGGCACCTGGGTGGCGAGAAGCACATGTCTTATTCAATGGTTCCTGGACTCCCTGCTACTTATATATTGGCCAGATGTCAGGAACTCGGTACTGGACATGGACGTTGTGATGCTACATGATATACAGGTACATATATACATGTAGTAATACAAAGACGATCGTAGTCCATACTCAAAGAGAAAAAGAAAAGAAAAAAAAAATGATAAAGAAGCACTAGGACTAAGGCACACGCAATTACTCTATGGTGACCTACGGCCTATTCCCCAAGTATTACATGTAAGATTCGGGATGGGTAAAGAATGGGAATACGTGTAGTAATCTCCATCAAGCCGAGGAATAAGCAATCTCGGAGAAAACTCTCGGAGAGATGTGTCACCGCCATCGTATACAAGCTTACTCTCATTAAATTGGACTTGCGACCGGGTCGTAGGCATGGTGAGTATTACCATATTACGGCGTCAAATGACTTGATCGTGCAGGGCTAGCCTTGCATGCTTACAACGTGTTCGTGCTCGTGTTCGCATCGACGCCATGGACCGTGAAAACATTGAAGTGAGATTCGTTAGGATTACACTCGTACAGCCGTACGGATATTACCCAAAAGGAAAATGGCTCATGACATGGGCAAGGTGCATTATTCTCAATCACTTCTACGATACTCTGATATTAGTGCATTGTTGCCTAACTACATGTGGTGGAGAGGAATAGGCATCGTCCCAATGTTCGAGAAGAGAGATTGAAGCCTTGATGAGTCATTGCAGTAAAAGACCCGAACCCAACGTGCACATTTCGTGGCAGGTTCAACAGACAAAGGAAAAAAAAAACACTGCAAGATCCAAAGACTGAGTTTCATACCAGAATGATTCCATATGAGTTAAGGTAAGAGACCAAGATGAGCAAGAATGAGTCACTGAAAATCAAAATGTGACCTGCAGGGTAAGTAACAAAGAAAATGGCGAAGACCCTGTTGGCTTTGGAGGGGCAAATCTTCCGATAAGATAACAACGACCCCGCGCCTCTCCCAAAAAATTGATACTAGTACACCAAGAACGAAAAAAATCAAGACGTACTACTTGTAGGTCTTGCTTGTTCAACGTCTTATACATCAGATCCCGGCATAAAAGAAAAATGTCGGCTCAAGAGACATCTGCAGCGGCAACCCCGCCGTCAGCGGACACGACCAACAGTGCGACACAAGCAGTCCCCAGCGACGCACCGGCGGAGACGACACAAGATGACCAGGAGGAGGATAACGACTTTGACGACATCTTTGTGGACGACGACGACGAAGACGACTGGGACGCAGGCCAGGGCGGCAACCTGACCAAGTCGTACAACCGTCAACGCCAGAACAACAGCAACGAAACTGGCGGTGCTGGTCGATCATCCAAGCCCGCGGCCAACACGCACTCGAGTGTGGACGACCAGGTGTCGGCACTGGCCAAGCATGCCGCCAAGCTTCGTCTGGACACGGTGAAGCAGGGGGGAGAGCGCGAGAAGGACAAGTCGGACCGTGCGACGTCAGACCAGGTGCTGGACCAGCGGACGCGCATGATCCTCCTGCAGATGATTAACCGGGGCGTTGTGAGCGAGATCCACGGCGCCATCAGCACCGGAAAGGAGGCCAACGTGTACGGTGCGGTGTCGTACGATGACGCGACGGGACAGGAGGTGCACCGCGCCGTCAAGGTGTACAAGACGGCCATCCTGGTATTCAAGGACCGCGAGCGCTACATCACGGGTGAGCACCGCTTCCGTGGTGGCTTCGACAAGGGCAACAGCCGCAAGATGGTCAAGCTATGGGCCGAGAAGGAGTATCGCAACCTGCGACGTATCCACAACGCCGGGATCCCATCTCCCGAGCCGCTGGGTCTGAAACTGCACGTCTTGGCCATGAGCTTCCTCGGCGACCGCAAGGGGTGGGCGTACCCGCGTCTGCGCGACGCAGTGGCCATCCAGACGGACGAGGAGTGGCAGACGCTGTACGCGCAGCTGCTGGGCATCATGCGCCGCATGTACCAGGTCTGCCGGCTCGTGCACGCCGATCTGAGCGAGTACAACATCCTGTACCACGACGGCCAGCTCTACATCATTGATGTGTCGCAGAGCGTCGAGCCAGACCACCCCCGTTCACTCGAGTTCCTGCGCATGGACATCAAGAACGTGGGAGACTTCTTCCGTCGCAAGGGCGTCGACACCCTCTCCGACCGCACCATCTTCACCTACATCACCGCCCCTGACCTGGCCGTCGAGGAACCCGCCATGGGCGAGGCTATTGCCAAGCTGTACGAGAACCGCGAGGCCATCACGGCCGCCGCGGACGACGATGGTCAGGCCGCCGCCGAGGTCGAGGTCGACAACGAGGTCTTCCGCAACCAGTACATCCCCCAGACTTTGGAGCAGGTCTACGACATTGAGAAGGACGTTCAGAGGTTGGGCAAGGGTGAGGGTGACCAGCTCGTGTATAGCAATCTGCTTGCCGATCAGGTCGTCGCCGGTATTGGTGCCAAGAAGGATGGTGTCGAGGGCGAGGCTGAGGGCGAAGAGGGTGAGACTGGCGATTCGGACTCGGACTCTGACGCGTCGAATGATGGTGCTGCCCTGGACAGTGGTGACGAGAGTCGTTTCGATAAGGATAGGCCGCGTGGCCGCAAGTTTGATGACAAGGATGAGAAAAAGGTATGTGTTTTATTTTGCGTCATTATCGCATCATCGTTTTTCCTTTTGTTTTTCCACCACCCCCTTGTTCTCCATCTCCCACCCTTTTCTTCCACTCTCACTTCAATATTCTTTGATACTAACAACAACACAGCAACATAAACAAGCCGTCAAAGATGCCAAGCGCGAGAAGCGCAAAGACAAGATCCCTAAGAGCGTCAAGAAGAAAATGGTCAACTCGACGACACGACGGAAGAAATAGACTAACAGTCAAATAAAACAAAGAAAAAAGAAAGCATCAATAGACGACCAAAAAAAAATATCAACAAGAGAAGAAATCAAACTTGTTCCAATGCCTCGTGGATTGATGAGCCTGTTGGAGACTCCGACACAATCGAATGATGAGGACTGATTTGTCGCAAGTGGACTTTGTCAGAATGGAAGGAAGCCTTTTGTCATGGTTTATCCTAGTGGTGTAACCTTTCGAAATGGTCTGTTCTGACAAACACTGCGATCAGAGTATCCCCCTTTGAAAGGGGATCATTGATGATCAAAGAGAGCCCTGACGATTGCTTCCATTTTCCATTTCTATTCTACTGCACATGCTTATCCTCTTGTCCGTTGCATGAACATCCCTTGCCCACCACATGTGCCGTTCCCTTGGCCTTACCCAACATTCACTAAACAAAAGTGTTTCAACTGATATTCAAATGGTATTCAAGACTGACATAGACAATGGTCTGCTATTGCAAACAATACTTTTCAACAATAACGATACTTGCCGCACCTAGAAATCAACAGCCCGATAACACCCAGACCCATCGTGACACATGATATTAAACAATATAAAACAGGACATAAAATGCGATAAGAAAACCATATGGGAAAAAGTAAGATCAATCAAAAGTAAAACTGCTGCTGTGGCTGTCCTGGCGGTGGTTGTGCGAGAAAATCGAAATTCATAGCGTCGACGCCAGTGTTCCACGGATCAAGGGATTCTGAGGAAGAGTCAAGAGACATAGTTAGCATTCATAATTCCGAAACCTCACAGTGAGAACTCATATATGAGACTCAGAGGAAGGGGAAAAAAGGGAAAAAGAGACCTGGGTTATACTCACTCCCCCAGATTGTATCGTATAAATCCATGGGAGCCATGTACTGCGTCGGATCCATCTGGCTGAGATTATCATCGTCAATCAGACCTGGGGGCGGCATGGCCAGCGTACCACCACCACCATTAGGATCCTGCAACGACGAGCCATTCTGCATCTCTGCCATGGCCAGCGCGGCATTCTCACGCGGATCAGCGGCTGTTGACATGGGAGGGACGCCGCGAAGCGGATGCTGTTGTCCTGCGACGCCTTGGGCGGCCATAGCGGCAGCCATGTTGGCTGATCCAAAGGGGATCTTGGGCGTTATGGTGCCGCTGCCGCCCGTGGACGAGTCGCCCTCGCGCTTGAGGTTGGACCCATTGATGGATCCGTGATCGTAGATGTTCTTGAGGGCTGTGAGGGCCCTGTGCAGCGGCCCGGAGAGCTCAATGTCCTTATCTGTGGTGGCTACGTCCGGACCGGGCGAGGCCTCCTTTGCTGCCGTGGCGGATAGGGCGGCGATTAGGTCACCTTGGAGTTGGCGTACCTCGGGGTCTGTCTTGGTCTCGCAGAGGATTCCCAGGAGGAGTGCGGATGACAGCCCGTGGTATGTGAATGCCCATGTGCGCGTTGGGATGACCGACAGCTGGTGCATGGCGAGGAACATGCGCACCGTCTCGGACAGGTTGGCCTTGCACCGCTTGGCGAGTGTCCGGCGTTGCACCGGGTCGAAGAAGCGGTCGCGCCGGAGGGCGGGGCGGCATGCCACTGATATGACAAATGATGTGTGCAGCTGGATGGCAAAGTACTGTAGACGCTCTACGGCCGTCTTGCATTTGTCCTTGTCCTGCATGTGCACGCGGGCCTTGGTGCGGAGAACCTCGACGGCCTCGCAGTGTTCCAGGATCTGCGCGTACGTCGCTGCTGCCATGGTGTCGGGGTTCAGGCGCCGGGATATGACCTCTATCAGATGGTACATCGTCTCCAGGTAGGATAGATTATTCTCTGGCCCATCTGACTCGATTGGGATGGAGCAGCTGGGGAAATTCGTCATGGGTGCCCTGTATTGGTCTGTTAGTCATAGACATCTGAAAGGCTGCTTCTTGAGTCTTACCTGTCGAATGATAGGGATGTCAATGTGTCGTGCCACACGCAAGTCCACCAAAGCTTTCTCCGTATCATATCCTTGGACTTCATGTCGGGTGTCTGCTCTCGCCCCTCGTACGGGTTTGGTCGGTGTAGTCCCAGCGACTGGGCTAGGCGACATGTTAGGCCAGTGAGGGCCCACGAGGCTTCGGCCTTCATGTCGTTGAGAAGGACAAAGTTGGTCAAGAGGAGGGCTTGAATGGAGTCAAAGGAGGGACTGTAGGGGTCAGCTTGATTCATACGAGAACATGCCCAGGAAAGTATCTTACCGGAGGAGAAAGTTCCCGAGGCGAAGGAAATGGAAGGATATCTGCATGTATTTTTGGGAGTCTCGTGTGCGGACGTGGTAGGGCGATTCGTGATACTGAGACCCCACTGCGAGAACGCCGAACAGTATGGCAAGCCACGAGGCTGTAACTTGTCCCGACGTCCTCTCTTTTGCCTTGGCGTTGCGCGACCGATTCTCCAGGTACAGCAGTAGCTTCAGCTCGAAGTCATCAATGTCAATGACGAAACCCCAGAATGGCTGGGGGATTTCCTTGTACGTATGGAACAGCCTAGTGGAGATGCGTTAGTCTTGGTATCAGTCCACCAGTTGAATGTAGAACCTACTTCATGACATCCCTATCTGAGGGAAGCTCCGAGGCAATGTCTTGCGCCAGAGAGTTGAGATGGTCCCGCGACATGAGAGGGAAAGGTGCCGATGTGTCTAGACCGAGGATGGATCTAACGTCCTGACGGATGTCGACACGGTCCGTCCTGCTCGTCGGCGATTGATCCCTCAGAAGGGCAGGGATGCTGTTCTGTCCGAGATATCTATCGGCAGCTGCGTCTCCCTCCTCCAAATTATCTGGGTTCGAGTTAGTGCCAAGCAGTGTCCCCGCTGTCTGCTGAGGGTGTGCTGTACCGATTGAGCGAGGCCAACTATCGCGCTTGCCTAACTTATTGTTGGCATCGCGAGTGTCGGAGAAGGACCGCGCCCTCTTCTTAGTCGCCCCGTCGACAGTGCTGGAGTTGCTGCTGCCGGCGGCATTGGACCCACGGTTCGGCTTGTAAGAGCATAATTGGGGATGCTCGCGCTTGACGCAGTTCTCACAAGGATGCTTATTATCGCATTTGACTTTGCGTTGACGGCATGGCCAACACGCAGTTCCTGAAGCCATGAGAGTCAGCTCCGCTCAAACGGTGTCATGTATTGATCAATTGGTATCAAACGAAGGTAGGTGTGAGGGGGCGAGAGAAGGGACGCGGCGATCGGCATCCCCGGTTTGTATTGTCAATTCCGAGGACGATCTATCTGACTGGGTCCCGTCACTGCGTCATGCTGAGAAACACACATGAGGTGATTTCGGTATACAAAACTCACCATATCGGACCTTTCGATGAGAGTGGATGATGCGGTTGGCCTCCTCGGGCGTCAGCTGCTCGAGTGACGCATGCTCACCCGTCTCCAACGGTTCACCGTCGTCGGCCATAACGCAAACGGTAACCCTCCACGGAAACACTAATTTCAAACTTGGACTGGATCCAGAAGGAGAAGCAAGTACAGACTGACCGCTACTCAAAAGCTCGTGTCGTGTGCACCCGACTTGTGCAGATGTTTGTTGGTGGACGGTAGATGCAGATGGAATGATGCCGAATCCCGAGGGGAAAGTGGGAGGGGAACGGGAGAATCTCGGCCAGTTTCTTGTGTTCGGCATCTTATCTATGCGGAGGAATATTACTCCGGATCGCACTGTACTCTTGTCGCGTGAAACAACTGTGTCACACAGTGTGTAAAAATTACAAACACCGTCCACTGTATGGTTGGAACCCCGCCTTTTCACTCTTCACTCTCGATATACTTTCGAAGTACACGATCTCAGTCAATGGGCGTGAACCCCTCAATCCTCCCCTCCAGTAGATGACGCTAGTGACGATTGCCTGACGGAGCAAAACAACCTTTCTCTTCTCAAGTCAACGGCTTGTGATATTGTCCCACATATACCCGTTATTGTGTGGCCGTTTGTCGTCGGGCCGCAGAGCCCCAGCCACGGTGCGCCACCATGGTTAGAAGTCAACGGTTGAACGAGGATGAATTCAAGGATCATATTTGGTCCCTGAATGACGACTATGGCTTGCGCATCACGCCTCCCCTGGATTCGGCGCTATCGCCAAGCAAGAGGCGCATGAAACGCCAGTCTGAGGAAGAGAATGAAAATGAATTAATCTATTCTCGTCTTCGATGTCTCTACTTCAAAGGAGATTTGGACCGTTGCCTGAACCGCTTCAGATCAGCCGCTGTACACATCTGTCGGCAGCTCAGCAAGGAGACCCCGGCTACCACCATCGCCCCACTCGGCTCCCGAGCCGCCCCCACACAGCGGGCCGCTCTGCGCAAGTGTCTTCGTGACATCCTGGATGACGCGTTGGTCAACAGAAGTCCCAAGAGAGCCCCCCAGGATGATGGGGACGATGGCCCGGAGACGCCCAGAAAGCGACTTCTTAGTCAGCCCGAGACATCCCACGACCAACCTGGATTCCTCCTCGATTCAATACCGTTCAGGTCAAGTCAGCCACTGCCATCGCAGGAAGATGTGAGTGCTCCCCTGCCGGCGGGGGAGCAATATCACAACCCGCTTGCTGTAGACTCGTCAAGCAGCTCGCCCAGTGACTCGGAAGCCACCATCTTCTCACCTGCCGGAAGCCCCGAGCCAGAGAGTCGGGTCACGTCGTTCAATTCCAGTCAAGGTTATGTACCTTCTTCTGGAACCCGGCAAGCCCTCGATACCTCCTTCAATATGTATGAGAGTGGCGTTATCGAAAGCACTGTCGCAAATACGCCAAGAACGCAGCATGGGCCTAGCACCGCCCAGAGTTTCACTAAAAGAGCGCCTCCTCCACCGAAATCATTGTCAGAGCAGATTCAAAAGCAGCTTGAAGGCATTTGGCGTGAGTTTACAAGGGCGTATATCACCAGGTTATGTGCTCTCACTTTCTGACATTGTGTATACAGCTCAATCGCCTCCATGCTTGGACCATGCACCCATAGCCATCACCTGGGAGATGACAAGGATAGCTCTGCACTGTGGTGTGGATTTGCAATTGTTTGATATTGAATACGACACTGGGCCAGCGGGTGCCTGGTGGCACAGCCGGGACAAATTCATGTCTGCGATCCAAAAGCATCCGCTTTTTTCTAATAAGGAACTCCCAGCTCCAAGCGATCTCGACGCATGGAACGGCTCTTTCAAAGGATTCAATGCAGATGGCAAAAGTGTCATCTTGGTTGCAGAGCTTGAACGACACTCTGAGGGGAAAATGAAGTCTTTCAGAGTAAAGCCCCGACCGCTCGGCCTAGATCGCGGGCATCGTCTAGATAGGCGATTTGGACCCGATCGCTCCTTGGAACTCATCTTACCACCCAGGCAACGGGGAATCAAACCCGAAGATGAGCAAGCAGAGTTGGAAGGACTCGCCAAGTGGCTGAGTAGCCGAGACCATGACTTTCTCAATCGTACTTGGGTCCCCATATTTGTGAGGGATGACAAGAAAAAGGTCAAAGACCGCGATCCGACTTCGAAATCCAACGGAATTCCCGTACAAAGAGTGACCTTTTTTGCCACAGACGGTCATCACTTCCGACAAAGAGGTTTTCCATCGCTTGAAGAAGCAGGGGATCCCAATCGGCGCAGTAAGCTCTCTTACGCTGGTTTTCTTGAATGGGCCATTTCCCTCAAAGGCTCAGCAGGACAGCCAGTTCCAAAATTGTTTTCGCGCATCTCACTCAGTATGTTGCCTCGTCTAATTAGAGTGCCATGACCAAGACAGCTCATATGATTATAGGTCTCAACCGAAATATACCAACTGTTATTCTCGAAGAGCATCAGATGAAGCACTGCGAGAGCGACTTGATCTCATATCCGGGCGATGAGAAAAACGTCATGAATGACGGTATAGGAACAATATCCAGAGGTCTGGCAGAAAGGATTTGGCTCTGCCTGAGGCCAGATGCGCACGCCGCCGACACCCCGAGTGCCTTCCAAGGGAGAATTGGAAGTGCCAAAGGCTTGTGGATCATTGATCCAATTGACACAACCGACGATGTTTGGATCAAGACGTATCCATCCCAACGAAAGTTCAACTGCGCATTCAGAGACGTGCATCATCGAACTTTCGAAGTGGTGGAATGGTCGAAGAGGCTCTCAGCGGCTTATCTTAACCAGCAGGTTATCCTCATTCTCGAGGCTCGCTCAAAGGACCGTGAGAAGATGCGCCGTGTCATTGGAGACCATCTGATGACGACCATCACCGGAGAGCTAGAGCAACAAACACAGGCGTTAGATGATCCTTTGAATTACATCCTGCTCATGGACAGATACGGGGTAGTCAGCACTATTGATCGTGAGACCCACGACTCCGTCCCGTACATTGGAGGCATGCCAAACTCGAGGACAGAAGCGGTAGTCTCCCTTCTTGCTAGCGGGTTCCCCCCTCGGATGAAGTACGTGAAGGATGCCATATGGGACATGCACGATGCTCGGATGAAGCTACTTCAAAACAAGCAAAAAATCCACGTACCACGCTCTACCTATGCTTACATGGCGGCCGATTTCGCCCACGTCCTGAAACCCGGTGAGGTTCATTTTTCATTCTCTGAAAAGTTTACAGCTGGGGATTTCTCCGACACGCTTCTAGAGGGCATGGATATCCTTGTTGCTCGAGTCCCGGCGCATTTTCCTAGCGACATTCAAAAAGTCCGCGTGGTTTCGAAGCCAGAGCTGCGAAAGCTCAAGGACATTGTCATCTTCCCTACCGCTGGGCCCTATCCGCTTGCTGACCTCCTCTCTGGAGGAGACTACGATGGCGATAAAGCGTGGGTATGTTGGGACCAAGACATCGTTACCAATTTTGAAAACGAACCCAGACACCCGCCGCAACACGACTTTGCCAAGTATCTCCAAAAGGAAAAAACGACTTTCACAGAATTATTGGCTCGACACGGTAACGTGGAAATCGCAGCGGACAATTTCCGACAGAAAACCATCTCATTTGCAATGAAGCCATCACTGTTGGGCAAGTGCACCGCGTACAAGGAGAGATATTGCTATTACAAAGGGTCTGTCGTTAGCAGGGAAGCCATAACCATGGGGTGCCTCCTCAGCAACTTGGTCGATCAGGCCAAAGCAGGGACAGTATTCACCACAGAAGCCTGGGAAGAATTCCGACAAGACCTTCAAATCCAGGGAGATTACGACTGTCCCGAGTACAAGAACGACGCGATTTCTGACACCAAGAACAACAAGAGTCCCAGGAATATGCACATCCTAGACTATTTGAAGTTCGGCGTCGCCAAGGGCCCTATAGAAGAAGCGAGCAGGGCCTTTTCCAAAGCTCTCGAGCGAGAAGACACGAATGTGTTCGACTGGGAGCTCACAAGCGTCTTCAATGAGACTGAACTGCGTTTGGAGCCGCGTTTGTGGAGAGAGTTGAACAAATTTCTCACAAACGAGATTGACGCCCTCTGCGAAGACTTGTCACAGACCAAGAAGAGAATGAGAGACGACCAGGTGTCTGGCCTGCCCTACCAGAGATGTATCAAGGCATTCTGGACCAAGTGGTTGGAAATTGCGCCGCCCCCCCACCTCCGACGATACGAAGCCATCAGCAGCATGAATGAGTGGTGGAGTCGAGGCCCACGCTTGGGTGAGTTGCAACAGGTCAAGGACGGCGAAGATGGCGATTGGTCGGCCCAGTTCAGCCGCTGGAATCTGTTCAAAGCCTCGTTCACATACAGAAAGTTCTGTGACCGCAACTACGCATTTGTCTGGGAAATGGCTGGACGTCAACTGTGCTACATCAAGTGCAGGGCTGTGTCGGAACAGGGCGACCGGGCAAACACGTCGTCTATCCTCGTGAGCCCGAGAGTGTGGGCTGCCATGAAGCCCAATAGCAAATACATCGTGTCCCAGCTGGCTAGGAAGAACGGCGGTAGACAAGATGTATTTGACGATGATGGTGGTGATGGTGATCAGTACGAGGACTATTCCAAGTATTACCACCAGGTATGCGATGATGACTCCGTTGCGAGTAGGTCCGTTGCGGGTAGGTGAGGGATTATCGGATGAGGATGAGAGCGGTGAATATTTCGAGTTCAATCTTTCTTTTTTATTTGGGTGTTTCGTTTCCAGGATATATTCCGAGGGTATTCGGAGGACAGACATGTTGCCTGCCAGGTGCAAGCGGATGGGTATTGTTTCATTTGAGAATTAACATAACGGCCACGACAGAGATCGGGAATGAATTACAGGCAGTTCTATCGAATGCTTCCCATTTATTTTGTGTCAAACATCGCCCAGAAGTCTCGTAACGCTCATCTACAGCTTACCATTCGCCACGACAACTTGTTCCGACTCCACCGTCGTATCATTAGCAGAGACCCTCCCACCTTGAACATCGAGGCCAGTCAGACTCGTCCCGTGTGATGTGTTGGCCACCTTGGTGTAAGCTACCCACGCCACACCAGGGACGGAAAGGAAGAACAGAGCAAAGTTAATGGCACAGGCACCGACCAGCGACACATTCTCAAGACCAATGACGAAGCCAAAGGTAGAGCCGACGGAGCCGACTGCGTTTATGAGAGCGGCTAGGTAGGCTGCTTCGTTAACGTTGTTGGTCAGGCTGCCTACTAGCCAATATTTGTATGTTGTGACACTATTTATGTTAGAAGTTTGTATGTCCAAGAAACATAAGAGAATGACAAAATGAAGGGGAATCAGATAAGGGAAGAAACAATAAAAACAAAGAAAAACAGAAGACCACTTACATAGGATCCGAAGCCCCCCACAGAACAAAGACGAAACAGCCCAGGCCGAAGCCATCATTCGCCCAATCCAAAGTAGGTAATTCCCTAGCATACTTGACCTGGACAGCCTGCGCAATGATCCACGACACCCCGACAGACACAAACATGACGAGGAAACCTCCCCTCGCTCTGCTCTTACGCTGCCAACCCTGGTAGTCAAGATACTGCCCGAGAAGCCACGAAGCAAAGAAACCAGAGAGGTAGAACAGCATCGAGTTGAGAGCCCTGCTACGCACAGTGAAGTACGCATAGTTAAACTGCCACTGGTAACCCAGGAACCACTGCGAGTACAGCATGAGGGGAAGAAGGGCGACAACAGCAGGGTTCTTAGCCAGACGCCACAGGATCTTGACCTCGCCCGCGATGGTCTGGTCGCTGCGGAGATCGACGGACCGTCCGTCCCTGCGTTGGACACGGTCGACAGACGGGACGAATATGGCAAAGGGGAGACCGGCGCTCATGATGGCAATGAGCACAATGTATGTTGCTTTTGTGATGGAGCCGCGGTAGTTCTTGTCCACGTTTAGGGCTAGGCTGACTATGCCGCCTATTGAGGCGCCGAGGTTCTGAAACATGAATTTTAGGGCAGCTGTACATTTCTGTTAGAATGGTTGATGTATGGGTTGGTGGTGGTTGTCAACGCACTGGCGAAACCTTTACGGTTCTCTTCTGAATAGCCCATGAATATGGCACCGCTGGCGACCCAGAGAAAACAAGCTGATAGACCGCATGTCACCGCACCGAATAGGAGGAGCCAGTCTTGCCCGTGGCGGTCGACGACGTAGAAACCTGCTGCGTACGGTGCGTATCCCAGTGTTCCAATCTTGTCAAGTTAGCGAGCAAGATGTTTCTGGGCAGTGCGGAGAATAACATACGACGAGTGTCCATTTGGGTGATATCCTGTTACATATGACGCCGGCAAAGAGTGATCCGACAGCAATGACACCGAATACAATGGCATTGGCGGCGTTGGAAATGTCAGGGCTCGCACCGCCTCCGGCACCCATGCCGTTCAGGGCGCCGAAGACACCCGGGCATGTGAATGCTGTGATGGCCACGAGGAAGGCGGAAAAGGTCGTCCCTCGGTACCATGTTACTGGGTATACTTGTTTTTCTGTGGCGGGTTCCATGGTTGAATCTTTGACGGGAGATTTGATGGGATGAGGACACGGGGCTCATCCGGGAGTATTCATGGATATAAGATACCGATGTTGTGGGGAGTGTGGAGTAGATATGGTTAAAATGTTGCCAAAAGTAATCGTTGGCATGATTGGGATGCTGTCGTTTACTCGTGCTTGCTTGCCAATAAGTCGTCATTTGTTAGTAACGTCGCGGAATGAGCCGTTGATGGTAGGGTTCGTTGGACATTTGCGAATTTCCTGATTCAGGGGAGAAGATTTGGTTATTCACGTGGAAAGATTGAGTTGGTGTGTTGACGGATGTTAGTATGTGAGCGAGGGCAGCTGTTGGCGAAGGAGTGAGGGCTTATACGGCGTGTTAGTCTGGATGGTCGTAGCCGTGTCCTGAGGTTGACGGCATTGGAGATGTCAGCACCGACGGGACATGGTGGTGTTTACCACAACGTCCTGGTAAAGGGTATTACTCTAAAGTCATTGGAAAAAGAGATATACTACTCATAATTTTTGTAGATGACGCATGCGACGAGAAATTAAGATGATTCCGACAGTTAAGGGTTAGAACATCGCCCACTCTTACGGATAATTGAATCCTGGAGTCTAGATGATACGGTCGCAACGATAAAAACACCAGGAAAGGTAGACATGAAAATAGGCAACTATAGGCGATGAATATCGATGGCGACAGTGTGTAAAGCATTTCCGTCATTGGAAGCCTTGATAGTTTCATGCGTGAACAGTTCCGCGGCTCGCGGTGAATCTGATGGTTGTTAATCTAGAACCGTACTATTGACATTCTGATAAACCAGGATTGTTTGCGTGCTCATATTGCTAGACGATGAGAGGGGGACATCGCATTCACGGATATAATTGACGATTCAATTGCTTTTGCGGGAATAAAGCTGCCGTTGCCGATTGATATGCCGTTCTTGGTTGGCTGCGTATGCAACATAAAGTATTGCGAATCAATGGCCAAATATTCGTCATTCAAGAATCAAACCACCAAACCACAATCTTCTGAATCTCACAAAGACAAGGTAGGGGCTTGGATAAGAGACGCTGAGATACAAATAGACTGTCACGATACTCGGTGCTGCGGTACTCACAGGCCTCTTCCCCGTTGTAGCCGTCTCTCAGATCTTCAGGATATGCAATGACAACACCGACACTCAATGTCGCCATTATTGGCGGCGGTCCGGCTGGACTCGGCGCAGCCATAGCACTGTCACACATTCCTAATGTCAACTGGAACCTGTATGAAAAAAAGCCCGAGATCAGCGAGATCAGCAACGGCCTTACCATCCAGCCGACAACTTGGCGAATGCTAGAGAAACTAGGAGCGGCGCATCATCTCCAACCCGATGACTTTTTCCGACCGGACGGTGGCCATCGAACAGAGCATCGGTATTTTCACCCATTCATTCATCCAAGGCCAAACAATTTGTGACAGATGATTGAAACTTACCCGCGCTATTCAGAAATGGGAGAACAGGCGTCCTCGCCAAAGCCGGTGATATAGCAGACCGCATCCCGCCTCACCAAGAGGCATGCAGAATTCATCGGGCTAAGCTTCAAAATGCTCTCCTGAAAGAGGTCGAGAAGAAGCGTATATGGGTTGGTCGCAAACTTGTGTCCGTCCAGAATCTCCCTTCGGGAAAGGTCCGCATCGAGTTTGAAGACGGACACAGCGACAACGTGGATCTTCTCGTTGGCGCCGACGGCATCAGATCTGTAGGTTCTCCATTCACAGAATCGTCCCAACTACATGTGATGCCTAGCTAACATGAACAGGTGGTGCGCCAATTTGCCTTCCCGGATTACAGAATCGGATATACCGGGAGCACATCGTACCGCACCCTTGTAAGTGCCACTGAAGCCTCCAAGATTAACGGACTGCCACGGGAAGCCATCTTCTGGCATGGCACAGACGGCAAATGGGTGTACACCTGCCCTCTAGGCGGGGATGACTGGGAAATCACCTGCTCCATCAAGGAGGCCAATGGCGAGACGCGGAGCAGCTGGGGGAAAGAGGCTAGTGTGAAGCACTTTGCCGACTTGTTCTCCGAGATGTGCACGCCCGTGAGGAGGCTTTTCGACCTGGTGACTTACGTAGAGCAGTACGACTACTTCGCTGGCTCGCGAATCGGCACCATAGTCAGTCAAGATAACGTCGCTCTTATCGGAGATGCCTCGCATCCGCTTTCGGGGGCGTTTGGGGCTGGCGCTGGGTTTGCCCTCGAGGATGCGTATGTCCTGGGACGGGTGGTCGAGTGGGCTAAGGAGGGGGGTAGACCGCTTGGTGAGGCGCTACATATCTTGGATGACATTCGCTCGCCTCACTACAAGGGCTTGTATGAGGTCCTTGACGGATTCGCCAAGGTTGAAGCGGAGCTTCGTGCGCGACTGTCAGAACTGGATGCTTCGAGCGAGATTGATCAGCGTATTGCTGGGAAGTGGGGGGCGAGCAGTGGATGGATGCATCATTACAGAGTACGTTTTATATCGTGGTGTTTGTTGAGGTTCGAGACTGACCAACTGTTCTATAGGTTGAAAAGGTTCTTGATGATTTCATGAGACAGAAAAAGCGAAGGGAACATCGTATATAGATGGGTTTTACAGTTGAGAATGCAACTTCCCACGGATGTATCTGGCTACGCAGGTTGCACTCGTTGGCATAGGGTACATGTAATCTCAGCTTTGCTATGAACACGGGCGGGGGCTACCACAGTCTTATTAGGGAATGTACTACCGTGCTACATCCTTAATTTATGCAGATTGACAAAATAAACACGGTAGACTACAAAGGGATAATTTGTCAATTTTTTCGTGAGATTTTCGACTGCGAATATGACAGTTGTTTTGTGCGACCGGAGCAGTCCAGTGGTACGTCGGTCGGAGTGGGGCCGACCATCGGCGGAGCTTCTGATTGGGCATGTGTAAATGGCCGACCGAAGGGCACCGATATGAACTCGCAGTTTGCGTACGGTCTTTCGTTTCTTTTGAAAACTCCTAGAAGGCATACATACAGTTTATAATGGTGCAAATCGCCCACTTGATACATATGACGGCAGTTCACGAGGTGAGTAGTGAAGATGGGATCTTTATGTCCATTTTATACAATGATGATACAGATGAGACAAAGGTAAGAACGAATCGCTCTCACCATCCAGGGAGGTTTGAGTTATTGAGCAGATCCCTGCCTGGTACTCCTTCAAAGAATGAAGGGTCCAATCGGCCGATACTACCGGATATCTGAGTCTCATTAGCTTGGGGAGTTTCATTTTAAAAGAAAGTGTCAACTTACAAGAGTGTCGAATTGACCCCATCCCGCCATGCCCAGCGTATTGGTGTCGAGTCCCACGTCTGAGAATAACGTCAAACCATCACCCAAACCTCCATCCCATGCATCTCGGGTTCCATCTCCCATTGCGACGCCAGTTCCATCTCCACCATTCAGTTGGTTCACTGATTTCCTTGTTTCTGTTCGATGCATATAGTGGGATGTAGGTATCTCCGAGCCACCTCGGTCAGAGTAATCCGATCCCGCTGCACGAGGCGTAGCCGTTGATGCCAGGTAGGCATTATGTCGCAGTACTTCAACGCGAAGTTCCTGCAGAACTATTCCATATCGGTGCATCATGGAGCCCTTGCTGGCAATACTCTCAAGCTGCGCATGACATTGCGATGCGTCGTTGAAGTACTGCAAGTAGGTTTCGGGCAGCTCGGTCCTTTGGCGGATGGCGTAGACATACAGGACCACGATTGCACTGAATCCATAGTAAGGAATTGACTAGACATAGTATAATCGTCAGTTGAATTCTGTAAAGGGTGCTGTTGAGACCATCCATCATACAAATAGAGTGCTGTACAGGTGACCGGCCGCATGGATACGGTCAATGTGCTGCACTATATGAACAGCTGCATCTAGACAGTGTTGAACATTCTGTTCCAGCTCAGGCTGTTTAGATGAGAGAAGCTGGCTATCATTCTCATCACCGGCCAGACTGGCAAACGTTTTGAGCAAGAACGGCCTATGCACCAGAACCCTCGAGTGCCAGAACGTCAGTCGCAGCACGTCGCGTTGCCGGAGGACCAGTCTGACGAAGATAGAGGAATCGCCATTAGTGTCAAAGAGGTACTGGATGTTCTCACGCCAATTGTCGAGCTTATCGGTGAAATTGGCCGCCAGCTCAAAATGCCTCTCAGTGGAAGGCGTTGAGATTCCATACAAGCTCCGCAGTATCTGAGTTTGTATCCGAGACAGTTTATGGTGTGCAACTGAACCTGAGATTGTCGAGGGTCCCATGACCTTGGGTTGAGCTACCTGCCTTGACTGAAGCTGACTATCATCTACGTCAAGAGGTAAATCTTGGTCAATGTCGTCGTCGTGGAACGTCATAGGCCGTCCCAATATGTCACTGAGGTACGTATTCAGACTGTAAGCGCACCAAAATGTCCTTTTGCGGCATTCAATGTCGATGTAGTCAACTGGATTGGCGCCCCGAATATTGACCTTCGACTTGCGATGGATGCCCAATGCTAGCATTAGATGTGCTGCGGTGCCAAACACGGTCCAGCAATGGTTCAGACGAGACTGTGCAAGAAGGTAGAAGCATTGAGCAAGCATCACTTGCACGGTTGTCAGGCTTGTCTCACCCTTTTCAATGGAGAGCTGATGCTCCGCCACAGAGTAATAGCGCGCACAAGGAGGGTGTTAGCACAATTAAATGCAGCTCAAGGGATATATAGGTGAAGTACCTTATTTCCGCCGCTTCAGAAGTTGACAGATCAACGCCTTCATCAGGCGCATCGCTATGCCCATAATTGATTGCAAATGCAAACACCATGAAGAGCAATGCGACCCGACTGCGAGCGCCGCGCCGCTCCCTCATCATCCCACCGGTACAGTACAGCTCCTCTAGCCATGCCTCTACAGTCGGTCGATGGAGAAAATGGTTCGTAGCTGCAGCAAAGCCAAAGTACCTCCTCACCATGGCGTGGGCCTGCGTCTTCGGCGGGAGAATGGCAAATGGTGACCTGTCACCGGGAAGGGGCAGATCACCGAATGTGAATGTCGACGAGCTGGATGGACCGTATGCGTGCTTCTGGAGGGTACGTTGCACGCGTAGAAGGAATGATACACCGGATGCTGGTCCGACGTAGTGTCCCTGTTGGTCGGTCTGAGTCGGGTCGGGAGAGTTGCGGCTTGATCGGCCCATCACACCAGCTCTGTGACAGTTGGCAGAGTTGTCGGGAGGTACATGGGTTGCACCTGCCAATGGCGATGAGACTTCATGATGGGATGTTGCCCCCGTAGAAATGATGCCGCTTGAATGCGGACGGTCATCTACCGCCTCTCGCACCGACTCATGACCGGGACTGAAGTCGGACGGGGACTGTGAATAGACATCATTCCCTGAAGCGTCTGTGATGACGGATGCTTCTGGATTGAAGTCTATGGTAGGTACTTGGCCGCGACGGTATACAGCCGTGAATTGACAGTCAAGTTTGGTTCGAGAGCAGAAAGTGCACGGCCACGTGCCGGAACACCTCGTTTTACGCCTGGATCAAATCAATGTCAGTCTTTAATTTCTTTAAAAATGGTATTTTGCGTAGTTTACCCTTTGCATCTGTCACAGGCTCTGCTCACTCGCGTGCGAACATGCCGATCCCTCTTCCGTTGCTTTGACAAGCGACCACTCTCCGGGGCCCCGGTCACAGGCCGCTTCGGTGTGTCGGAAACTTGTCGCATACCTGTTCTTTTTTATCCGAGTAGTCTGGACACTTGTGTTTCCGTTAATTTGGCAAAACTGCCGTAGGATGTCGATGCAAGTCGCCGGAGAATTGCAATGGCGGGTCTTGCCAGTGTTAAGGGCGGTCCGGGTTGCTTTTCCGACACCCGAGAGGCCTTTATCCGATCCCCGCTTGCTTCTCCGCAGCTTCCCCGCAGTGTTGAAGAGGGGAATGGTCGGGAAAGGTAAGCAGTAATATTGATGGAGTCATATTTTCTGGATGTCTTTAAGCGTAGAAACTACGACCTGATCAAAAGTACATGTACTATAGTATCCTATGTGTGTCATAGCTTCTAATTGTCTCCCTGGGCGTGACTTTGAGACGAAGGCTTTGACAGCTGGGTGAGCCAGAAGACGTAGGAACGATCCCGGCAAAAGTCCCGTAGTGAATTGGAGTAACGACCCGAATGGTTAATACGGGAATCGTGCATTCAACCAGGCCCAACGGTCGAGTCCCACGTAACATTGGACCGACGCCGAGCGGGGGGTAGACTTATATGCCCCGCAACTCATGTACACACACGGCGTCGTAAAGACCGTTCTCGGCAGCCCATGTCAAACATTTTCATCCAGACTACAATAACATCCTATGTTAGATCTAGATTCGATTGCAACACCAAAGAACCAAGTGTAAAGTCCAACTGCGGCCATGGCAACACAAAAGCTGGATGTACTTCTTTACGGCCTAGGGGCGTAAGTATTCCCAACCAACAACTTGAGCATGTTATCTCCGGGCTAACTGGAAATCTGCATCACAGAATCGGCTCATTTTATGCCTTTATTCTCAGTCGCAATGAAAACGTGCGTCTGACAGTCGTTGCCCGCTCAAACTACGAGGCCGTGAAAGCAAACGGAATAAAAATCACCAGCGAGAACCACGGCGAGCATCAAGTTGTTCCATACAAAGGTACCACGATCCCATAGATTCGGAGAACAAGCTCTCAATGATACCTACTAAACCAAGACTCAAAATAGTGGTAAAGACGGCCGGCGAGGCAGCAACCACCTTTGATTACATCGTGTGCGCCCACAAGGCATTGGACCAGGCCAGTGTCCCCGCGCAGATTGCGCCGTGCGTGTCCGAGAAGACGACAATCGCGATTATCCAGAATGGCGTCGGAAACGAAGAACCTTTTAGAAACGCCTTCCAAACCACCACCATCATCTCAGGTGTCGTACGTCAATTCCTACCCCTCAACCATGCAAACCCTTTGTCGTTACTAACACGCAACATAGACCTGGGTCGGAGCCAGGCAGACGGAGCCCGGTGTCATTGCGCACACCTCGTCCGAGGACCTACAGATCGGATTATTTGAAAACGCACACGGCGACTCCGCACTCGACACCCAACGCCTCGACGAATTCGCTTCGCTGCTCACAGGAGGAAAGACTGTGTTCCAGGTCGTGCCCAACATCCAAGTCCAGCGCTGGGAGAAGGTGGTCTGGAACGCGGCGTGGAACTCGCTTACCACACTCACCCTCATGGACACGCATAGCTGGCTGAATTCGTCGGCTGACTCGACACCCATGACGCACAAGCTCATGAAGGAGGTGATTGATGTTGCTCGGGCGCTGGATGTTCCCATTGAGTACGATCTGATTGATAAGCTTGTGGGCAAGATCTTGGGCATGCCGCCTATTTACAGCAGTATGAAGGTGGACTTTGACAATGGCAGGCCGATGGAGGTGGATATTATCCTTGGGTATCCTGTGCGCAAGGGACGTGAGTTGGGAATTCCGATTCCCACTGTGGAGACGATTTACATTATTCTCACGGCGATCAACAAGCGCTTGACGTTGGCGCAGGCGTCTCTATGATATGTCTCATTATAGTATAATTCCAATTGAAATACTCTATAGTTATCAACACCCTTGAGCTCGTGAAAACATCGATTGTTTGCCTACGTAGACACCCATTTCATAGTTTAATACGCCTCGACACCTCATTCTCCGCCCTCTCACTATTAACCATCTGCGGCACCAGCCCATCTACACTCGTAGCTCCCACCAGTGCCATATTTGTCTCAATCTCCGCACGGAAGATGCGGATCATTCGACGCAGTCCTGCCTCCCCATACCCACCACACATTGAGTACAGAACCGGTCGTCCGATACCGACGGCCGTAGCTCCCAGTGCAAGCGCTTTGACAACATCCGTGCCTCGTCTGACCCCTCCGTCGACGAACACTTGGAACCTGTGCCTCACAGAATGATCTACTATATGCGGCGCATATCGCTGAATCTCGAGGAGTGTAATGATGGGCGCCTGAGCTGTGTCTTGCGACCGCCCACCGTGATTAGAGAGAACAATTCCAGCGACACCACTCTCGTAGGCCATGACGGCGTCTTCGACTGTCTGCACGCCCTTGAGGACAATTGGCAACTTGGTCGTCTTCTTCATCCACTTCAGGTCCTCCCATGTCAACAGGGGGTTGAGCAGACTGAGAGATGTCACCTTGGCCACGCCACCGGCATCATTCCCCAGGGTGTCATCGCCATCAGCAGCTCGTAGCCTGTCATCTCTCTCGCGTTTTCCAAGAACAGGTGTATCCACTGTCAAGAATATAGCAGCCGCGCCCAGACCCTCAGCCTTGCGAATCAATTCTTTCGAGCGATCCGGGTCCCGATTGGAATACAATTGAAAAAACAGAGGTTGATCGGGCGATACGCGGGAGTCGAAGATGGCCTGGTGCGATGACCCCGTTGGCATACAGTAGATTATGCCTTCCCTCCCAGCACTGGCAGCAATGATGTTCTCTGCATCTTTGTGTGCGTATTTTCCCTGTCCTGTCGGGGAGAGATAAATGGGTAGTGATGATGGGAGCCCAAGGATATTGGCTGCGGCGGAGACGGGCTCTACTTCTCGCAGGATCCTGGGTCGTAGTGTCATGCGGCGGAAGAGGCGACGAGCGTCTGCGATGCTCAACTCGTCGTCCGCGCCGGAAGAGTAGTATGCCCAGCCAGAGGGGGATAGGTAATTGAGGGCTACTTTTTCGAAATCGTCGATGGAGATTATAGTGTTGAGGGGTGGTGTAGACGATGACGAGGGCTGTTGCTTTTCGGAAGGTTCCTCATTCTTAATGAGTGTGCCACTGGTTAGACTGCCAATGCATTTCTCTGATGGAAGTGTCTCCTCTATGAGGTTGGCATCGTGAACCTCGTCGTAGGCCTCTGTCGCGTCACGCCCGCCGCGCTTGAGAATGACACCAATGCCGCCGGGGTGCTCGTTCAGAAAGTCTGAAGATGGTTAATTGGATGTGTTGTCATTCCGGTTTTGATACCGTTAAGAACTGAATTTACCTGTTACGTCCCAAACTTTCCCATGTATGACAACCCAGCATGAAGCTTTGTCTGCATGGCGAGCTACTTCAGTCCCATCAATGGATGCCATGGTGAGGTGTCTCTAAGGCCTGCATATGCCAAATGGTGTATGGTACAGAACAGACCCCAAGACTCAACCCGTAGCTGTATTCTTGCAATCCAAGATGTTCTCATATGCCGGACCGACTAATAAGTCAATTGTTATCATCATCGACGTTCTCGGCTTTCACTTAAGAATCGTCAGCACTTGGCAGTCCCACTAGGAAAGCCCGCGGACCTAATGACCCCGATAGTCTGGTATGCTTTTCCGACCAGCCACACCCTTGGCGTAGACAATTCCCCCACAGCAACATGACAGGTGACCCCCACGCATAGCCGAGACACAGTGCGGTACTCTAACCATCACCTCATCACGATAGAGTCGTATCATTTCTGCGGGGCGGTGCATTGAATAGGCAATCCGGGGTAGGGTCTCCCCATGGGGTCGGATATCCATCTCTGGGGAAACCTGGAGTTAGCGTCCCGGAGTTTGGCTCTACCTCGAGGCATCATATCAAAAGCTCAGTCATTCCATCTCTTCAAGTCGTTATTATCTCTTTACCATTCTTCCTTTCTATCTCCACCGTCCAAGCACATCTATCCATCGTGACGTTGACCCAACATGGACCGGAAAGACAAAGCCGACACGGCGTCAGAACAGCTGGAGGATGCCGGTGGCGTTCATTCCATCGCCATGCCTGCATCTATCAGTTCTTTGACCGAGAGCGATCGCCAGAAACTAGGTCGCAAGGCTACGACAAAGATGGACATTGTTATCATGCCCATTCTCGTCGTCATGTATATCCTCAATTACCTGGATCGCCAGAACATTGCCAGCGCCAAGTTGGCCGATATCGAAGAGGATCTGGGCCTGACCGATGTCCAGTACCAGACGTCTGTTAGCATCCTATTCTGCGGATACAGTATGTCTACTCAACCCTGATAATGTGATTGACTCCAACGCTGACGGTGTTACTTCTATCCAGTTCTTATGCAGGTTCCTTCCAACATGATTGCCGGTCGTATCTCGTGGCCTGGAACGTACATCTGTCTGGGCATGGCTGCCTGGGGCGTCATTTCGGCGTGCATGGCGGCAGTCCACAACTTTGCCGGACTGCTGGTTGCCCGTGTCTTGCTGGGAATTGTCGAGGCCATATTCTTCCCCGGAGCACTGTACTTCCTGTCCATGTTTTACACCCGGAAGCAGTTTGCGTTCCGCACAGCCATTCTGTACAGTGGGTCGCAGCTGGGGAATGCCTTTGGCGGTCTCTTTGCTGTTGCTATCTTGAACCTGGATGATGTACATGGTCTAGAAGGCTGGCGATGGGTATGTTGAATCTCTACTTCCGAGTGCGTTGGAACTCCCACTGATCACTCCACCGTGCAGCTCTTTCTGATCGAGGGCGTTGCTACTGTCGGCCTTGCATTGGTGTTTGCACTCATTTTGCCAAACTCGAACAAGAAGATACTGGGTCTTTCAAAGCTCGAGTGTGAATGGATCGAGTGGAATTTCGCCCTGGACCAGGGCCAGGTTGACAACTCACAAGAGATTACTGCCTACCAGGGATTCATCATGGCCGTGCGAGATATCAAGACCTGGCTATTGCTGGGCATTCTCTACTGCGTGAGTCCCTCGTCCCCCGAACATTTTCCCTATTCATGCTAACATATTAAATCAGACCTACATTGTCGGAGCAGTCGTAAACTTCTTCCCCAGCGTCGTCGGTGGTCTCGGATACGACCGGAACAGAACATATCTCCTCACTGCGCCCCCTTTCATCCTCTGCGTCATCTGCATGCTCGTCAACGGCTTCCACTCCGACCGTGTACAAGAGCGTTTCTGGCACATATCCGCTACCCTGATCATCACCCTGGTAGCCAATATCATCGCCGTTTCGACCGTCAACGTTGCCGCCCGCTACACTGCCATGATGCTTCTCCCGGCATCCTTCTACGCGTCCGCAGTAGTCACGCTGTCTTGGATAACAGGGACTTTGAACCAGCCGGCTGCCAAGAGAGCTAATGCCATTGCCATTATCAATGCTTTTGCTAATACGCCCAATATCTGGTGCAGTTACTTGTACTACAGCTCGCCGCGCTACTTGACGGCCTTTATTGTCAACGTCGCGGCAACTGGGTTGGCTATCGCATTTGCGGCAGCTACTAGGATACACCTGCGTCGTGAGAACTCCAAACTTGAGCGTGGGGAGGATACAGGGAAGAATGGTCCGACTGAGTCTCAGATTGCTTCTGGGTTCAGATACCGTCTATGAAGGGTGCGGAGTGTCTTTCTGAGAGTCGGTCAAATACTGTAGTTTTGCTTTGTAGAGTATTATTAGAAATACTGCTGGTCTTGTGGTTTAATACAAATTGTTGTCTAAATGTGCAGTTTGGAATTAACTGTGAAATGCGACCGGAGATGGTGACATTGGTCGTCTAAGTCGGAAACCCCACTTGAACGGTGTAAGTCAGCCCGGGGCAGAACTCGGTCTGGCCACCGCGAGAAATATCACATTACATGTACCGCCGATTACTCACAGCCATCAAAACCATTTCCTTCATAATTCTCGCAACGTTTTTTACATGTTTTGAAAATAAGCCGCGCCATGCAGGTGCGGGCGACATGAGTTAGTCCACATCACCCACAGTTCAATGTGGACGCCCCTCAACCAGCTCCCCGAGCTCCCCGATTGGTCTACCACAATCACGACTTACACGAGCACTACCATATGCGGCTCGCGATCTCGCACAAAGCCAAGGGTCCCCGCTGCTATACCGTTGTATAAGTATGCTAATGGGCTCTGCATGTTTATCTTGGTGTTAGTCGTTCTAAAGGTGTACCATTGACCTGATACCTACTCTGCCACCATCCCCATCATGGCGCAAACGAAACGTCCCAACTTCCTTGTCATTGTGGCCGATGACCTGGGATTCAGCGACACAGGAAAATTCGGTTCCGAGATCAAGACTCCAGCTCTAGATCGCATTGCGAAAGAGGGAATTCGTCTGACCAACTTCCACACAGCGTCGGCATGTTCACCCACGCGGTCTATGCTGTTCTCCGGAACGGACAACCACATCGCTGGTCTTGGTCAGATGGCTGAACACATGGGCAATAGGGATCTGTTCAAGGGAAAGGAGGGGTACGAGGGTTACCTCAACTTTCGCGTCGCAGCTCTCTCTGAAGTCCTCCAGGATGAAGGGTATCTCACCCTGATGTCTGGAAAATGGTAAGCAGTGAGATACCGCATTCTTTGACAAAATCACGCAGCTAACATATACAGGCATCTCGGTGCGGCGAAAGAGCATTCACCGTGCTCCAGAGGTTTCGACAAGGGATTTGTATATCTCCCCGGAAGCGGCAACCACTACAACTTCGAGCCCCAGTTCAAAGAAGGGGAGCCCCGTCCATCAATGGCCGTCGCCGACCCGACAACGTTTTGGATGCGAGATGGCGTCTACCTCAACCGAAATACCGAGCTTCCGACCGATTTCTACTCGACCAATACATTCACCGACGAACTCATAAACTACTTTGAGGGGCGTACGGCCGAGGAGAAAGAGAAGCCGTTCTTCTCATACCTCGCCTACACGGCACCACACTGGCCACTGCAGGCACCCCGCGAGGTCATAGACAAGTACAAGGGTGTGTATGACCAGGGCCCCGAGGCTCTTCGCCAACAGCGTCTCAAGCGTCTAATTGAGCTTGGCCTTGTCCCGAGTGATGTCGAGCCTGCACCCATGGTTGGTCTGCTAGACGGCGATTGGGACAGTCTAGGTGAAGAAGAGCGCGGTGCCTCGGCACGCAAAATGGAGACTTTTGCTGCCATGGTTGATGTTGTTGACCAGAATATCCAGCGCGTGGTTGACTACTTGGAGTCTACAGGCGAACTGGACAACACGTTTATCCTGTTCATGTCGGACAATGGCGCCGAGGGTACGCTGCTAGAGGCGCTGCCCATGCTCGGCGGCGCTACTAGCATGGGGGCCCTGATTGAGAAGCATTATGATAACTCTCTTGCCAATATTGGCAGCAAAGACTCATTCACGTGGTACGGCGCCGGATGGGCCTGTGCGTCGATGGCCCCCTCTCGTGGATTTAAGACGTGGATCACAGAGGGTGGCATCAGGTGTCCCTGCGTTGTTCGCTATCCACCTTTCCTTGAACGAGGGTCTCGCGCCCAAGGTGATCACACGAATGAGTTTACAACAGTTATGGACATTCTCCCTACTATTCTTGACTTGGCCCAGGTCAATCACCCGTATCCTTCTTTCCGTTCCAGAGAGGTTGTCCCCGTGCGCGGCAAATCCTGGGTTCAGCATTTGTCTGGTGCTACACCGGAGGTACATGATCATGACACTACGGTTACGGGCTGGGAGTTGTTCGGACTGCGTGCTATTCGGAAAGGGAAGTGGAAAGCTGTGTACATGACACCGCCTCGGGGGAAGGACACTTGGGAACTATACGATATCGAGGGTGATCCGGCAGAGATTTATGATAAAGCGGAAGAGGAGCCCGTTGTTTTGGCAGAGATGGTTCAGCATTGGAACGTTTATTATAGTGAGACGGGCATGTTTGATCCCGATGTTACATTCCATGTTGTCAAGGACCGCATGGTTACTTAGAGTGCGATTGAAGTTCTATCATTCTCAAAGAGAAGACTTGAAGGAAAACTATCTGAAGAATATCATTGAAAAAAGCATCAAGAGCAGAGTAAGAGTTGACCACATGCATCCGAGTTCTTGACTTGGACGACATGTGAAACGCCGCATAGAAAGCACCAATAAGAGAACCCACAACGAGAACGCACTTCTTAAACAGGCAACTTTTCAAATTTAACAGTAAGTATACCTTAGTCTGGAGAAGCTATTATTTAACATTCAAGATGAGATCCGGTGTTGTGAGCTTTGACATGTCAGAGTACTGGCACCAGCTAAATCATGTACATTAAGCGGACTCATCCCCATTCTGCACGCTCCTGGACCTCGCAATGACCCCAGTCTTCCCACCATCACTGGCTCCCACAGTGTCAACTCCCAGGTGCTTAACCTTGCTAAAATGGCGAACGGGAACCCCATCCAAGAACAGTTGATCAATCTCCTCCAGGGTGCGGTGGCTGCATTCCGGAACACAAAAGAAAGCAAATATGGCCGCAAAAACAGCAGCGGTGCCGAAAATGAACCCGACCTTTGACCCAAGTGCCGCGTAGGGCTCATTAAGAAGGTAAGGAATGGAGAAGCTGGTAGCGAACCTGGTAGGAGATACTACAGTTAGCCAATCTGGACAGCAACTTTCTGCATAGGAAAACGGAAATACTCACTGGACGAGGATGTTGACAGTAGACGCTGTTCGGTACGTCATGTCTCGAAGTCGAGTCGAAGGTATCTCTGCGGAAAGGATGTGGGAAATCGGGGCCCAGCCGATACTGAAGCCGAAGCCAAAGACTGACAGCATAGCGACGATTCCGACTTGGGTCGCGTAGTGCACGGATCCAACACCCAAACTGGCCATCGTATACAAGGCCGCCAGCTGTATGAATGATCCCAGAAGAAGAAGAGGTCTATGTCAAGTTAACATTGGGATTTTAATCGCCACAGGAAGGTGTAAAACATACCTTCGGCCGACCCTGTCCACGAGCGTCATGGACAATACCACGCCACATAGATTGACCAACTGATTGACAACAGTCATGACGAATGGGTCTACCGCGTTGAGCGACTTGATGTAGACTGTGCCGTACTTGCTTGCGAAGATGTTCCCCGTCAATTGCAGGAAGAAGTTGATTCCGACGGTGATCATTGTTCGCTTCAGATCAACACCCTTCCATAAGTCCATCCAAGTCCCCTTCTCGGACTCAAATGCAAGAATGGATCGCATTTCTTCCATCTCAAGCTCTATCTCTTCGGGCGTGAAGCAGCCAGCGCGTAATTTGGTGAGCGATGCCATCGCGTCTTCTTCCCTGCCCTTCAAGAGTAGCCACCTTGGGGACTTGGTGCATGCTAAGTTAGTCTCGGGGGATACTAAAGAAGGAAAATGGAATATGGGGCATACCTCGGGCACGAACCACACTGCACTAGCCACAATGGTTGGGATGATGAAGAACAAGCCGAAGGGTATCCTCCATTGTCGGTCATCGTCAAACTTTTGCGTACCAAAGCATATTATACCCATGATTAAGCCGCCAGTCTACAGAGTCCACTGTTAGTATTGGCCCAATATTTGGTTATTCAGGTGTATACGTACATATAACGTGAGTTGATAAGTCTCGACAATGATGCCGCGAACTTGCTTAGGCACAATCTCGGACTGGAACACAGGGACAACAGCAAGCTCCATTCCAATATATCCATCTATAGCGCACACTCAGTCAACAAATGCTGAAGTCATACCACAAGGGCTCACTGACTTACAGTTGAGTATTCTTGCTGCGAGGATCTGGGCAAACGTCCGGGAGGAGAATGTCACGGCAGCCGTGCACAGAGCATAGATGCTCATAACAAACATGACCATCCGTCGACCGAAGCAGGAGCTAACCTCACTCCCGACGAGAAGACCGATGGCAAATCCGATATACGGAAGACTGTTAAGAAGGGACAGGTTATATGGACGTATCGTCCACTCCCCTTCTTCTTCATCCCAGGAGCCAAACTGCCGTTCGAAATGGTCCATAGCCTGTGTGGTAGAGTAGGCCTGCTGGTCGAAGCCGAAATTGAACTGGGAAATGGCAATGACGGCGATGGAAGCCCCGAGAGTTCGATTGAACTTGCTTCTCAAGAAGAGAAGCTGCTCCTTGAAATTGGCCATGATGCGGGATGAGGCACGAAAACAACGCTAGAAAGGGACGAGAAATATCCTGAGAATTGGAACCTCCGGTGGCAATGCATGATTCAGAATGGTGATGGGGGCATTATATAGGAAATTGAGAAGGGTAGAGAGGAAAGGACAAGGAAATCCGTAACAGCATCAAGTTTATCTGCGTGTACGTCTTGGATGGATTGCGTGCTCGCCAGGATGACACTAATAAGTCGCTGGCAATGCTTCCCGGACATGTTTGCGGGGCCCCGAAGACGAATAGGAGCGGGACGCCGACTTACATCTTGACCGCAGCGCGTTGAACATTCAACGCCACATACTGAATCGCAGTCACGTCGATTCTTATACGTTTGTATTTTAGAACAGGACCGTATGTCCTTGATATAATTGATCGAAATAACATTTGATCTAGACATAGATACATATGGCTCGGTATGGAAATGCACGTATCTGCCTGTACTACGAACATTGCCCGGACTTCAGAGTTCTCGGCACGCCTTTCCTCGCTCAAGATTTTGAACATCATAATGTGTAACATTGAAAACATCCCAGCGCAAAACGGCCACAAGAAACGAGTATAAATCGATTGCGCCATCGCCAGTGGCTTGACATTCAGCTATCCTCGATGTCTGTTCCCCGACGAACTCCGTCACGTGTCGGAGCTCGAGGCCGACTCCATATTCGAGGTGGATCTCGCTGCATTGGCAAGTGGGCCAGTCATTTGGCACAACCTTTCTCCTCGGCCTCGCGGGTTATGGAATCGACGAGTCTATCAATAATGAGACCATGTTCAATTGAAACTTGAAATGAGGACTACGAGTGCTGTAGATGTTGACACACCATTGTGTAGAACTCGGGACCTATAAAGTATCAAGAATCGGGTCGTACCTTACCCTACTGTATATGGGCGAATACATGTAAGTACATGTCCTCATAGATGGAGAGGGGGTTTCAATGAATCGAGACGTCGATGCCGATGGAGGTTCAAACAAGTTCTAGAATATCACAGTTCCAATTTGCGGTACTTGTACGGCCGTTAAGTCTTATACACCATGTTGATCATGCTAACAAGCAATTGAACCCTGGGGTAAGACCCCGGGCGGAAACGTGAATCCGGCTGGAAGACAGTCAACTATGGCGTGCTCATGCGACAGATGCAGCCAATGAAAGCCACGATCCAAGGTCCCCCGCGCCGTCTCCTCCAATTGCTGATGCAAAATGGACTGGATAATTTGGATACCACAATCGCAGATGTCACAATATTGATACCGCATGAAGATACCCAGGGTATGATATACCGTCGATGGTTCCTGCAGAAAAGACGAGTATCACCAGGCTCCATGGGCTGGAGAGATGTCCTTAAGCAATGACAATGGCAATCGTGGCACATCTCCC
This sequence comes from Geosmithia flava, assembly GCA_900188565.1. Classification (NCBI taxonomy): domain Eukaryota; kingdom Fungi; phylum Ascomycota; class Sordariomycetes; order Hypocreales; family Bionectriaceae; genus Geosmithia; species Geosmithia flava. The sequence continues at coordinate 46,216 of FYEV01001761.1, read as the reverse complement.
GGCCATGCAGACTTGGACCAGCAAGCCTCCAAGCGACGCAGGATGGCATGCCAGCTCTGCCGCTCACGCAAGACGAGATGCGATAATCTGAGGCCCACGTGCGGGTACTGTTCTATGAACGGGGTATCATGCCACTATCCCGATGAGCCAACTCGACCACAAGAAGTCGTCGACACCTCCAACGCTGCCATATTGGACAAGGTCAACCACGCCATTTCCCTCATTGAACATCTTAAAGACGGAAGTACGCAAAATCGTGATCGCTCAATTACGATTAATGATCGCCCACAGGAACCGACCGAAGCGTTGGCTGCACTCCCGGCGACAGCGAATGAGAACGCTGCCCCGTCGCAGAGTGCATTTGCAGATGATGGGTTTGGCAGAGTCGAGATTTCCGACACAGCAGCGCGCGAGAGCTCATGTGAAGAAACTCTGCGCTGGCCAATTCTACAAAGCCTCGGCTTGGACAAGTCAGCCAAGTCTTTTGGGCTGGAAGCTGCTGCGACGCAGGACGGTGACCAACAATTGCAGCAAGGCGCCCTCCCACAGGACGGAATACTACCACTTTGTCAACGGTTCCTCTCCCTAGTGCATATTAAAAACCCCATTCTTGACGTTTCCGAGTTTACGCGACAGGCACGGAATGCGGCTGAGTATGGTCCGGGCTGGGATGCCGGCGGGTGCTCGGTGGTACGCTACATACATGTATTATCTGTCTCCCATGAAGAGTGATTCGACTAACCTGTCAACTATACAGCTTCTTGCGTGTGCCCTGGCATCCATTGCAGTCCCATATAGCGTCGAAGAAGGCGGTTATCATTACCAGGCATGTAGAGAGGACCTGGCATCCGCAGAGGCATACTTTGGGGCTGCTCAGAGGCGAATCGGTCTACTTCAACCATCGATTGTAGCTGTGCAGTGCCAGTATCTCATGGGGCTATATGCCAAGTTTGTTGTCAGACCAATGCAGGCGTGGTCACTGATGCAAGGGGCGTCGGCACAGCTTCAAGCCCTATTATATTCCAAGGGCCTTCTGTCTTGTGAGGAGCCGATCCAGGAGAAAGCATCACGTACACGACACATAGAGCAGAGGTTGTACTGGTCATGCGTAAAAGCGGAAAGGTGAGTCAAGAGCCCTACAGCATGCACATTTACGGCAACTGACTGATCTACACGACATAGTGAGCTGAGGATCGAGCTGCAGCTTCCGTCACTTGGTCGGACAAAGTATCCTGGCCTGTTTCCCTCTCTATCATTCCCATCTTCATCAGACCTACACACACTGGACGGTTCAACACAAGGGACTACACCTTCGCAAGCTAACACGCCTTGGTCCTCGGCTGCGTGGCAGAACAGCCCCGAAGCGCAGCGAACAGTCCCGGATTCGGGTCTGCAGCCCGAAGAGGAACGCAGTTGGCTGTACTATCTAGCTGAGATATCAATACGGAGCCTAATGAGCAAGGTCCTCGTCGGCTTATACAGAAGCGAAGCCACGGCATGGAAATCCCTGGCAGCTACACTGGCACTACAGCAGAATGCCTACGTAAAGGAGTTGGAACAGTGGCACGCTACTCTTCCGCCGCAGCTGGCGTTCGAAACACTCCTTCCACTAGGGAAGGGACCGGAAGACCTGTCAAGGCCATCAAATGAGTTGTCTTTTTTTCTTCAGACACGGTATACCGGTGTGTTCGAGTGGATATACCGACCGTCTCTGTACATTGCCATCCATGCAGAGGGGGTAGAGTCCGTGTCTTCGCATCACGCCCTGATGGCTTCGAGGTCGTTGGATGCTGCGGCTGCCATTATTCGCGCGGTTGCCACACATCATAGACACGGTGGCATATGGGCTTTGATGAGACGGTCATTCGGCGCGGCCCTGACTTTGATTGCTGCAGCTGTTCACTGCCATCGTATTTCTACCGGATCCTCTTCGAGCGTCTCTTGTCTGATACTACCTACCGACTGGGTGGAGCTGGTCAGACTGACCATGACGATGATGAGCCAGTGGGGAGGGGACCGGGCACCCGATATGAGGAGAATGGAGGGCATTTTGGGTGGTTCACTAGAAGTAGCCCTAAGAGAAATGAATGCCGAGGCTTCGTCCTGATTTTACTCAGCCTCATCGAAAAGAAGAGGACACATGCCAGTTAAAACCACAATCACATGTATAATTGATCAATATCAACAATACTTCTTCAACAGCATTGAAGAGCCCCCAATACCCCACACTTTGCCGTGTCGTATTCAATGTTAGCGCGGTCGGGGTCCCTGGGATCGGAAAACAACCCTCGCCGAAACCTCCGCACTGTACGTCGCATATCCGACGTGGGGGGTCCACCTGGTCTCGGAAATCCTAATATGAGAAGCCGAAACGGTCACGGGAAAACGAGAGCGTGCGGGGATCGTGACATCGGTTTACATGATAGGCGGAACTGACGGGGGAGTCCTTCCCGAGACCGCAGTCCAATGATACATACCCTACCTGTCTAGTAATAACTCATCAACTGCATTTAGATCAACCCTGTTCTTTATGTTTGAAAGCAGTCAACCTCCACCGTTCTGCCCTCTCATCCATTCATCCAATAGGACACTTCCCTTTCGAACTCCGTATCCTCCGTCATCATGGCTAAGATTTCTACCGTTGAGTACTTCCGTGTGAAGCCTAGGTGGCTGCTGGTCAAGATCACAGACTCTGATGGCGAATATGGCTGGGGTGAGGCCACGCTCGAGGGCCATGATCTGGCTGTTGAGGGTACCCTTGATGAGATGATACCTCGTCTCGTTGGTCTCGAAGCCAAGTAAGTGATTGATAAACAATAACTTTGTGTACTTCTTTCTAACATATTTCCCTTCTTCAGCCAAATTGAGAACATCTGGCAATTGTTCTGGAGACATGGATTTTACCGCGGCGGACCTGTCTTCATGTCAGCCCTTTCAGGAATCGACATTGCTCTGTGGGATCTCAAGGGTATGGATTAAACTTAAGAACCCTGACCTCTTGACACAATTTCTTACATGCTGACAATGCATACAGGCCGGACCCTCAAGGTTCCCATCTACGAGTTGCTAGGTGGATTGGTCCGCGACTCGGTCCAGGTATACTGCTGGATTGGCGGCGACCGTCCTGCTGACGTCGAGAAGGCAGCGTAAGTACATGTACCACCCCCCCATGACCGATCCCAATGCTATGATTCTGACTACAGTTTAGAAAGGCACGCATCGCGCAGGGACTCAAGTGCGTCAAGATGAACGCGACAGAGGACATGAACTGGGTGGACTCGCCGTCAGTGCTGGACTCCGCAGTGGAGCGTCTCAAGGCCGTCAAGGCTCTTGGTCTGGACGCAGGTCTCGACTTCCACGGCCGTCTTCACAAGCCCATGGCCAAGCAGCTCGTGGCCGCGCTGGAGCCCCACCGCCCGCTGTTCATTGAAGAGCCCCTCCTGTGCGAACACCCGGAGGCCCTCAAGCAACTGGCAGACCGTTCTACCATCCCTGTCGCCTTTGGTGAGCGTCTCTACACGCGATGGGACGTCAAGAGGTTCCTCGAGGATGCAAGCGTCGACATTCTGCAGCCGGATATTGCGCACGCTGGCGGCATCAGCGAGACGAAGCGCATCGCGCAAATGGCCGAGACGTACGACGTCGCTATTGCACCGCACTGTCCCCTTGGTCCGGTGGCATTTGCCGCTTGCATGGCCGTTGCGCTGACGACACCCAACTTTGCCATTCTGGAGATGAGTCTCGGGATGCACTACAACACCGAGTCGGGTGATGATATCGACCTCTTGACGTATCTCAAGGACCCTGAGGTGTTTGCTATCGGAAAGGACGGATACATCAAAGCGACGACGAAATATGGTCTAGGCATCGAGATTGATGAGGAGAAGGTCAGGAGTATTTCCAAGGACACCAAGCCCTGGCAGTGCAAAGTATTCCACGGTCCTGATGGGAGCATACGCGAGTGGTAGAGCCAGTGAGGTGTATAACACGTCTGAAAAAGACAACCTTGTGCCAAGGTATTGCACATGTCTGCAACATAACTCTTATAGAAATGGAATCATTCCTCAATGTATCATGTGGCACATGCATCCGCATCGAAAGGTGATGGTGACGAAATGAAATTGATTTATGTACATTGCGACCTGTAAATGCATCTAACAGAGTCGCATATGCATGTACGCACCAACTCAACCCCGCCGGTTTCCGCCCGGGGCGGAACCAGGAACTGCACGAATACACGTGACTCCGGCGGAGCCTACGCGTTATCGATAATGTCACGCGATATCGGGCCCGTATGGCGATGAGCAATTGCGCCATCCCAAAACTCATTGTCCCCCAATCCTTTTCTCTCTTTATTTCTTTTTCCGGCAATTGCGCAGCGCGGAACAATGTTGAGGGCCGCACGCACTGCCGGAAAGCAGCCCTTCTACCACAGCGTGGTGGTCGGCGGAGGCCCTGGCGGCATCGCCGTTCTTGGCAACATTTTAGAGAACGCCCCTGGTCAGCGCGTGCTCTGGATCGACCCTCACTTCAAGGGCGGTCGCGTCAGTGCTAGCTACCGCGAGGTGCCTAGCAACACAAAGGTCGATCTCTTTGTCAAGTTTTCCAATGCCGTCACCCCGCTGGAGCAGGTCGTCAAGTCGGCGGCCAAGCCCAATGCCGTGACGGCCCTTGAGGCCCTGCCCCAAGACCAGGGATGCACGCTTGGCTATGCGGCCGACTTGTGTCTCATGCTGAGTGACGGTATTCCCCGGCAGTTTCCTACGGTGCAGCAAGAGACGGGTGAGGTTGCCAATGCGGTTCTGAAAAAGGTATGCTTATAATCATATCCCATTGAATATGGCACATGTAGGGACCCCATACCTTCGTGCTAACACTTTTCCTCGCTGCAAAGGAGCCGCAGGGCAATCTATGGACTGTCGGCCTGAGGGGGGGCACGTCAGCAGTAACACCGCGCCTCATCATGTGCACGGGATCTCACCCCATCCCGAACAAGAAGCAGTCTGATTCGCCAGATGAGCCGGAGCCTCTTCACCTCGATGTTGCTCTGACTCCGTCGATTCTGGCCAAGACGATTGATTCCCAGGCGCCCACCACCGTCTCCGTGGTCGGCGGCTCGCACTCTGCCATCCTGGTGCTCATGAACCTGTACAAACTCGCCACCACCAGCCACCCGCACCTCAAGGTCAAGTGGTTCACCCGCCATGAAACCCTTCGTTATGCCGTATACAAGGATGGCTGGATCCTGTATGACAACACCGGTCTCAAGGGCCAGGCTGCCGCGTGGGCGCGCGAGAATCTGGACAAGGACGTTTTCCACTCCAGCCCCGTCGCCTCCGTCGTCCAGCGATTCGTAACACCCGCCGGCGAGCAGGAGCAGAAGATCTACAAGCAGGAGCTGCCGGGCTCCAGCCATGTCGTGAGAGCCATTGGCTACGCGAGGAACCCTATACCGGAGCTGTTTACTGAGGGCGCCGACGGCGCGGGACCCACACCCTTGACCATTGAGCACGACAGCGAGACTGGACGATTCTTCTCCGGTCCTGAGACGCAGTCTGGGAGGAAGCATGTTCCTGGCCTCTTCGGTGCCGGAATTGCATTCCCCGAGAGGAGGGTCGATCCCTATGGCAATGTCGAGTATGCCGTGGGCTTCTGGAAGTTTATGACCTTTTTGCAAAAGGTTGTCCCTGGGTGGGTTAAGGACGATTAAGATGACGCCGCGTGCATAGATCTGGTAGACCATTTAAACTGTTGCTGTTTGCATATGATTGATAGAAAATATTAGAGCTTGTATCATCAACACGTCCAACCAAGCTGGCCGGCATGTTTATCTGAAAGGGCAAACCCCGCTGAACACCACTGGCAAAATGTTGGTGATTGTTGGGAGAGAAAGGACAGGAGGATATATTTGTTCTGTTAAGCTGGACGGTCGAGACGGCGATGTCGCTCTTCTAGGTTGACAGCACATGTCCGCTACCGCCTCTCGTGTAAGTCCTAATGCTGCTCAGTCACCACACTCTCTGGAAGTTGATCCTTCATTTGTCTCCTTATTCAACAAGGTTGACCTAGGCTACATGTCAAACGACATACATGATAAAGCGAGAAATAATCAAGAGAGAACAGGAAGAACAACAGGGACCCTGGGCAGGGGACGCAATCGGCGGAGGGCAGTAGACGGATTGGTACCCTCCTCCCTCAAACGATCGTTCGCATTTTCGTTTCTAGAGGCGAGAACAGCCGCCTTACCACGCTCAAGCATCTCGGAATTATACCCGTCCGCAGCAGCCTTGACGGCAGCAATATCCTTACCATCAAGACCATCCAGAACTTTAGAGAGGTTCATAGCGTCTATAAACGCATGGTAACCTCCCTCGCCGCGGAAGGGAGTCATGGCATGTGCCGCATCACCAAGTAGAATAACCCGACCAGCAGGGAGGCTGTCAAGCTCCAGGTCACGCCAGATGTGCGGCTCTGCCTTGATACCACTGGCTGGTGTGAGCTCGAACAGTTCACGGAACTCAGCCGGCATACCCCCGTCCGCTGTCAGCTTGAGAACATGGTCGAGCTTCTCCTGCTGCGTGGCAGTACGGAGCCAGTGGTCGGCATCTCCAACCGTCGCATCAGGTTGCATGAACATCCAGTAGTGACAACCGGAGCGACCTCCGGGAAGCACCTTGTGCAAACCGTTAAAGTGGGTGAAGCCCTGTGCCGGGTTGAGGTAGAGATAGGCGCTGTGGCCTAGTGACAACTGTCGCTGGAACTGTTCCTCCTCAAGGGTGACTTCGCCAACAATTCCAGCGACAGGGACCATATTCAGAAGCTCACTTGCTGGTTTTTGGAGAAGGATCTCGCGAACTGAACGTGGTGCCTTAGCTGGGAGCCATGTATTGTGTTGTAGGGATAGACTTACCCATGCTGTTGATGCCGTCGGCACCAACAAGGATGTCGCCATGGGCGGTAGTGCCGTCGTCAAAGGTCACAGAGACGCTGGCGTCGTTGCTGTCAATCGACTGAGCGCGCTTTCCCCACTTGATGTCGAGGTTGGTGGCGAGCCAGTTGCGGAGACGATGACGCTCAGAACGAATGATCGGGGTCTCGGGGGTATCCTGCATGAGGGTTTCTTGAGTCAGCAACCTTTTACTTGCTCGTTGGCAATACTCAGGGTGCTTATTACAAACCTCCGCGCCGAGTCGGATATCGCGACCAGGGGAGTACAGTGCTATTTGGGCCGGTAGATCAATCGGCTGAAGGTTATCAGTGGCCTCCTTCAGATTTGGCATATCATCTGGGAAGGACTTCTGAAGCTCCTCGGTGATACTATGTCATGTCAATGATTCGATGCGGCTGAGCATACGGTTGAGGAAAGTCGGACATACGTGTGGATTGCAATGGCCCATCCTTGGAATCGAGAGTCCGGTGCCGAGTCGCGTTCAAAGACCTCACAGGAGATGCCCTGCTTGCGAAGACATTGGGCTAGACTCAGGCCACCGAGGCCGCCGCCGACAATGAGAACATGCATGTTGCAGTTTCTTTTCTATAACTGTCGACTGTTCTAGAGACTTTGTGTCAAAGGGGTTTGAGAGATGTGTATTGATTGATCGACGGCCCCCATCGAGAAAAACGGCTACTCGTACTTATGAGACTGCCCGCTTCCTTTGCTCCACTTCTAGTACAAATGTGCAGAACCCCACCAATAAGGCCCGACACATGTGCACTTTGACGCTGGGGGATTCTATTGTGTAGTGATCGGGTAACACAGTTGTATGCAGTCGGGGAACGACTTCCGGGAGCCCTAGGTAAATTGAGCATATATGCGTATCTCGTTAGTAAACAGAACATCGCATTGATAGAAACTATACAATTGGCGGTGTGTCTGAACGATTCTACTATTCCGAACGATCCGGTCGCAAAGATCGACAGTACGTCTCGTTGATTAATATTAAACGGGGCGGGTGCTTTTTTAGCATCACGGTATTCTCCATCATGAGGAGTGCGATTGAAAATCCAAATGAAGACGTTGGTCGGAGAATCAAAATCTCACATGGCGTGTTTTATATGTACGCGGCGTTTGGCGTATCCTGGCCCCAGTGTTCATGTTGGAGTATTAATCGGCACTTACACAGATGGCCCGCCCATTACTTATCAGCCACCCCTTAGCCTTACAAGAAACGACAATGGCCAGATACTCGCTACGAGATTGATATATGTAGTAAAATAGCGTCGGCTACTAACTCCAAACTCTGAGATATAGTAGAGTCAGCTCCACTGGGCGGCATTTCTACTGTCAGCTCCACAGCATACGAGGCCCCGCAAACAGTCTACTACTCCTGACAGAACCTGTACGAGCGTACGTACGAGAAACCCGAATGATTCCACTAGCTACATAAACCAGCGTACAAGTTAGGATACGTGGCGATAATAAAGAGGCGGGTGAGAAGTAGTCAAAAGCCTTCGCCCGCTTCCCAGAATCATCCCCGTTCTTTCGTTTTCTCCGCAAAACCAGAATGATTGCGGATAAAGAAAAAGGCCAGGAGAATATTACAGAGACGGAGAGGGCGGAGAACGCTTGCTTGCTGAGAGCGAAGGGTTTCTAGTTAGCGGTGTCTTGTTAGTCGGAGTGCCAATATGATTGAGATACGATTCAATGTCAATGCCTGAAGCAGAGATGGACCTCAAAATCCAATGATACAAGCTCATGGGCCTTCCATGGCGTCCATATTCTTCGAAGGATCCATTTCCCGCTGTGGCTTCTCTCCTACCGGTGGCTGATCTTACAAAGATGGGTGGGATCGGATCTTCGCTGTATAATATCAGAGTTGCTATTATTTCATGTAAGCACCGTAGTCTCCGTCTATAATAATTGACCGAGGTCCTTTATTTTCCCTAATCCGCGAATGTCATCCATGCTCTATACGTTGACACTCGTCCATGTACGACAACCTTCGCTGTCTTTACTCCTACATATGCCAACCAAGGATCAAGCAAATTCCAGAAGAACATGAAAGATCCAACCCATCCAGCGAATCCGCCAACGACCACCAGACAGTTTGAAAGATCCGCTATCAAGGGTCCAAACACCTACCAGGCGCATGTAATACACACGCAACCAAGAGAACCCAAAGAGGCAATGGCTTGAGAAAGGGCAGATCATGCCAAGACGGAATCCTCGGGCGCTAATGCAATGGCGCCAACGGTGTCTCCACTTTTCAAAGAATATGAATACCGTATAATTGCATATTCGGGGGCTTGAGCATTCGGCCATTTCTCGCGCAACTCTCGATGTACCCGGTACCTTCTCGCGCATAACTCTCGCCCAATACTCTGCACGAGTACTCAGTAGAGTACATGAGACCCGGACGGCGCTCGCTCAAGTCTCGCTCAAGGGTACCCACCATCGCTTAGATTTCGCCCGAAAACGTTACTCTTATGTGTACTCGCGCATCTTTCGCTCCTCTATACACCCTTTCGCGCAACTCTCGCTGTCACGAGCCACTAGATCTACGTCAGGTTGATGTTCCAGGCCGTGCTTTATTGGCTGCCTTACACAATCATGGTTTACCATGTGCGAAGGTCCCTTTCTCAAGGGTCCGACTAACAGGTTTGTTGAAGTGGTTTAAAATGTGTAAAAGGATGCGATGCGCCCGTCGAATGAGCCGAAATGCACAAGTCTTCATCATCATCATCATCATCATCATCATCTATCCATCTCTACGAAACAACTCATACCTCTTTGAATGAAGAGGTTCTTTACTTTCCCTTAATTATTAGTACTTTCTCAATTCTGGATTTTTCCTTTATCAGATTCAAGAAGTCGATCCCATCTTACAAGCAGTCTCACCATAACCTGCAATCTTCTGCCACCACATCATCTTCATCTATCGAAACTGCCCTATTTGTTCCATCACCTTGTATTCACAATGGCAGCTCTTGTCAGTCGCATCTACTCCGCCTTCAACCCTCCGGTGGTTGAGAAGAAGCCCGGAGCCCTGAAATTCGGCATTCTCGGAGCCGCTGCATCAACGTACGTATAAGTCAAGCCAATGCAAACAATACAAGAAAACTCCCCACAATCAAGAGACAATCAAAGTTAACCGCCAATTGATCACAGACCCTTGTCGATCATCATTCCCGCAAAGTCACATCCAGAAGTCATCATCCAAGCCGTCGCTGCACGCGACCGCACAAAAGCCGAGGAGTACGCCAAGGCAAACGGAGTACTCGAGGTCAAGAACTCGTACCAGGGTAAGCCGCGCCCATGCACTCTTCAACCGAACTCCCCACTAACCACTCCCTAATAGAGATCCTCGATGATCCCAACATCGACTGCGTCATTGTGCCCCTCGTCAACAGCCTACACTACGAGTGGGCCAGCAAAGCCATCCGCGCTGGAAAGCACGTTCTAGTGGAGAAGCCTTCTGTCGCCAATGGAGACGAGGCCGAGAAGCTCTTCAACATGGAGGAGCTCAAGCAGCCCCGTGGACCAGTGATCCTCGAGGCCTTCCACAACCGCTTCTACCCCAGCTGGCGTCTATTTCAGTCCCTCATCAGCACTGAGGACGTCGAGCATGTCAAGACCCACTCGTCCCTTCCCTTCTGGACAACCAAAAAGACGGACATCCATTTCAACCGCAACCTGGCCGGTGGAACCATCATGTCCATGGGCACGTATAATTACGCTGCTCTCCGTGACACCTTTGGCGCTGCCCCCGTTGAGTGTATCAGCTGCGACACAGAGCACTACACCGACGGCATCCACGCCAACTGCGACTACGCCTCGCTGGCCAAGTTCCGCTTTCCCAACGGCGGCATCGGAGAGGCCTCGTGCTCCCTGAGGACAGAGTACATGGTTCACCCGTCGTTCGTGGATGTCAAGCACAGGCCTATTATTATCACAGATGGCTCTAAGAGCCTTGCTCCCAGACAGGAAAAATTCCGCACTCGTCAGGTCACCCTCCACGGTCTCCTTCACGGCCTTTTCTGGCACCGCATCGATCTCGTTGACTTTTACGAGATTCGTGAAAAAGATGGGAAGACGGTCAAGTCGTGGACTGATAAGAAGTCTATCAAGGCTTACACTTTCGCTGAGGCTGGCGGTGAATTCTCTAATCTGCCTGGTGAGACGTACTGGATGTCGTATAGGCACCAGCTTGAGCAGTTTGTCAACAAGATCAAGGGTCGTCCTGTGCAGTATTGGATTTCGGGCGAGGACTCGATAGCCCAGATGAAGATGGTCGACATGGCCTATGAGAAGAGTGGCCTCGGTGTCAGGTCTGGTGGCAAGGCCTGAGTACTGGACCATGGTATTATGGGTGGCGTGTGAGCGATATGTTCAAGTCTTCCTTACATGTATATTTTCAGTCTGTCTTTCACTTTTTTTTTTCTTTGTCGTGCGTCTTTGATTCCAGCCGTTCTGGTATCTTCAATGTCCATCTAATTGAAATGTCAGTACACGTCCTTAGCTAGCTGTTTAATAAGTGCTGTTAATTTGATGTATTAAAACCAACACTTAATATCCAACCATGCGCACTCATGACCTTGCTGTGTCATGTATTCATCTCTTGGGTTCCATGATGGCAATCGGGACGTCATGGGATGCCCAGGACCTCATTCACCTGAGGGTCACCTTCTGGGACTTGACTACCCTGAACCGCGAACTCAGCATCAACATTTCCAGCATTTCGCATTCTCATGCCAGAATATTAACTCTTTAGATATTTACCGTTAATAAATCGTCTGTCTATTGCTTTGTTAATGGAAAGTCAGTCATTTGTTTACTGAAGAGTGCTTCGTCTACTACTCCTGCTGGTTATGTTAATTGGGGGTCTAAGGGTGTGTATACTAAGGCAATAACTGATCAGCTCTTTCTTTACTTCATTTGTTATTTCCAACACTTATAATCTACGACTTCCGATTCTTTTCTTTCATTCTTCTTCATCTGCTTGGATCCCTACATTTCGTTTTGCTCAAAGCGATATCTTTTCGCGGCAGTTGAAATGATTTGCTCATACTTCGTTACTTCTACTCCGAATCAATGCAGCACATTAGTGATACATGTTCGCATTGTCTTTACAAACGGTGACACCTACTAACTACCGATGCATCGTATGACCAAGTCCCCGACCGTGTCATGTTTATAAACGGTCGGTCGGTCGGTCGTAGTCAGGGTCTTGTAAGTCTTGGCCTCGTAAGAAGGGGTGCAGGTACTCCGTACTCCGTACTAAGTGCAGGGGCGGTTAATCAAGGGGCGCCAACGTTTCTGGTGGAGTCGGTTTGGTTTACCGACACAGGGGGCTCAACCTGCGACGGTAGGGGGATCAGATGAAGTAGACCAGGGGGTGTCGGTCAGAACCGAAGGATCAGGGATTGTTTTACAGGTGGCGTGAATACATGGCGATAATTCCCGTTGCTTCAAAATGATGATGCTGTATTGCAAACACGTTGAAAGAAGATGCATGCTATTGAGACTCAACAGGTGGGCCAAGTACAATTCATATTCTATTTACCCTTAAAAATGTAAAAGAGAAGAAGAATACACACAAAAAGATGGTAGTACACGTTTCAATCCCTCCCCCTTTGAAAACCCGAGTTCAATTCTTACTCGCAGTCATCCTCAGGGTCAGTCTGATCCTCCTCATCATCATCGCAGTCGTCGGTAGCCTCAGCGGCAGCGGCAGCAGTGGTAGTAGTAGCGACATCCTCATCGTCGTCGTTGCAGTCGTCGGTAGCCTCAGCAGCAGCAGCAGCAGTAGTGGTAGTGACAGCGGTGTCATCCTCGTCCTCGTCATCGTCGCAGTCATCCGTAGCCTCGGCAGCGACAGCGGTGCTAGACCTAGTGACAGTGGCGAAAGTAGTAGGCGCAGCAACAGAAGCAGCAGCAGTGGTGGCATCAGCGGCAGCGGCGGCAGTAGACGAAGCAGGAGCAGCAGAAGAAGCAGAGCCGCTACCACTTCCACCGACGACAAAGTCAACGCAAGACTCGTAGGTCTGGTTAATATCAGCGGCATCCCAGAACCACTGGAGAACGCAGTCACCAGCAGTAGAGCACTGGGAGCCGAGGTCATCAGGGATAGTGACGTCAAAGTTGGTGTTGTTGGCGTCGATGCCAGCGTTGGAAGCGTAGTTTGTGAAGCTGATGAGGGGCGAGCCAATGACGGAGTTGCTCGACGTCTTGACGACGGAGACGTTGGCCACACCGGTGTGGGGGGCCGTGATGTCGACGGTGATGGGGACGGTCTGGCCAGCCGTGAAGGTCTGCACGTTGTCCGAGTTGTCGTCGAACTGGAAGCCCTTGCACAGCCAGAGGTTGCACTCGGCCGCGTTGAAGTCGTCGCCCACGACCTGCTCTATGCCCTGGACGTTGCCGTTCTTGTCGGCGCTCTGCTGGTTGAAGGGCTGCTGGCCGCAGGCGGATGCCATGGCTGAACCGGCCTGACGGGCGGGGGGGTCGGAGATGGAGCCGTGGGCTGAGACGAGGGCGGCTAGGCCGGCGGTCATGATCGTGGTGGTGAAGCGAGCCATGGTGATGATGTTATTTTTAAAAGGAATGGGTTTATGAGTTTGTAATGTATATATGGAAAAGAAATGAATGGTAAAAAAGTGAAAGTTGTTGGTTTTAAAAAAGAATGTGGCACCAGGCCTATGACCGTCAAGGCTGAAGAGAAGCGAAAGTTGAATAATGAAGATGGAAGAATGGAATACAGAACAGAAAAGACTGAAAGACAGAGAGAGTGGCAAGTCAAATGGGTTTATATCTTTCCTCCTCTACGAGTACTCTTCAAAGACTTGGCGCGGCTCATTCGGCTTAACTTGGAACATTGGTCTTTATTAAAGACTTCTTGGCTTTCACTTGTATGAGACGGTTGACCCTGGGTTGGCCTTGACCAGTAGTTACTCTAGTTACTCCTTAGTATGAATATACTAGCATTCCCACCTGTTTTCATTTGACCATGTTACTCGTCATACCCGGGCAATTGACTCCTATACAGAACAATCTACTATAGTCGAGACAGGAACAGGTTCAGCCAAGAAACTCGGCGGCCCCCTCATTACTAGTACCATTCATAGTACTACTGCTCGTATACTCGTATAAACCTGACCCTGACTAAAAAGAATCCCCATAAACAATGCCAAGCAGGGGTAACATGAAACTTCGTTCTCAAAGAAGGAAGAAAAAGAGACACAAACACAAAACTCATCATTCGGAAACCATTCGACATGTCTTCAAACGCATTGATACATTACTGCTTACGAATATTATTGCTCTGTACCTACATTGTCACACACATCATGGCCGCCTTGTTGGGCTGCGCTGGCCTGCTTGAGATCAATCCCAGACGTCGCAGTGAGGCCGGGGACAGGGGTACGTTTTACATTGGGTCTTGTCGGGTCTGGCCGAGGTCAAAAGTCGGGACTAATGGGGTCGGCTTATTCCCACTCTTTACTCTTACACAGATTATTACTGTTACACGTAAAGAACATAGCACACGAGGAAATATAGAAACAGGGTACATTACCATTACATGTAAGTAGGAAAAAGAGTAAAATCAATATCGAAAAATCACACGTATCATACATATCATATACACCACACACATCATACACACCATGATTCCACCACCTCGCAACATACATCACAGCCTCATCTTCACATGCCCCGATATGGGACAGAACCAAGCATAAAGTCATTTTCGTTACTAAGACACCACCCTGGTGTCAATGTCAAATCATCAAGCCGTTTCCGTGACCAGAACAAAATAGCAAGCACCAGCACCATCAATATCAATAGCAATATCAACACAAAAGACCTCGGAGACTTCGACAGCGACACAAAAAAAAAACACCTCATCAACCAAGCACAAACAATAGCCCAATAAACACATGCCAGGCAATCACTTCAAATAGGTTCATCCCGCGGTTCAATCAGCACCTCATTCACAGACACATGAGCAGGCTGGCACACAGCAAACACAATCGCCGACGCCACATCCTCCGGAGACAAGATCTGAGCACCAGACGCCTCGCCGTACTTCTTGACCGCCTCGGCATCAGACGACATGTTGAGAAGATCCGTCTGCGTGTTGCCCGGCTGCACCGCCGTCACACGAAGGCCGCTTCCCGCCGTCTCGAGACGCAGGCTCTGAAGCGTCGCCTCGACAAAGAACTTGCTAGCAGAGTACACACCCAGACCAGGGAACACCTTGCGTCCGGCGTCTGACGAGATGGCAACAATGTGACCACCGCCGCGGGCTAGCATGCCCGGGACAGAGGCCGACAGGCAGTGCAAAAGACCCTTGCAGTTGACGTCGACAGTGCGCTCCCACTCTTCCGTGTAGCAGTTGGCCATCATAGTGAAGTACATGACGCCGGCGCAGCTGACGAGAATGTCAACGGGGCCAAACTGCTCCGATGCAGCCTTGACGAGAGAGTGCACCTGCTCCCTCTCCGTCACATCCGTCGGGTGCACCAGGACCTTTCCAGGGTATCCCGACAGCTTGGCGCGTACGCTCTCGAGGGCATCCAGGCGCCGCGCACCAATGGCAACATTTGCACCCTCTCGGCAGAGACCGGCAGCCACTGCGGCGCCGATGCCGGATGATGCGCCTGTGATGACGGCCACACGGCCAGCAAGTCGGCCCTTGTGGACCGGCGGCTTGGTTGCGCCGTCGACTTGCTGCTTTGTGGGAGGCCTCGGGAGCCATCCGCGCGAGTAAAAGTGCCTCGTGTAGACCTCGAGAAGCTTCCTGTCGATCTTGATGCGCTTGAGGCCGTGAGTGTCCAGGGCAGCCTGAGTGGCAGTGTCCTTGAGGACAATGACAGATTTGAGACCTTCAGCGGTCGGCATGCCACCCTTGAGAATGTCTACCGTGAAGGGCTCATCCCCTCCAATACCAGACCCTCTCCTCTCGCGCCAAGTCTCGACCCATTCGTCCCAAGGAACTCGCTTAGTCGGATATCCGAGCTCGGCGAGGGCGTCGAAGAGGGCGTCAGCACTGAGCGGGGCAGGGTCACCGAGATGGTAGACAACACGTCCAGCATCCTGCTCCTTCTCCTGGTGGTTGCAAAGGGTAGTGATGCCTTGGCACACAAAGTCGACAGGTGTCATCTCGGTGAACCAACCGTCGACACTGGGCGCGACGCCAAGGTGGAGCGACTCGACGATGAGAGCATTGAGCAAGTCGTACGTGTTGGTCGCGCCGGTGACACTGTGTCCGCTGATGGTTCCCGGGCGGTACACACGCACGGGCAGGCCCCTCCGTCCGGCCTCAAGAACAAGCTTCTCGGCCACCCATTTGGTCTGGCCGTACCCATCGAGGAGGCGGTGCGGGACATCGGCGATATCCAGCATGGAGTTCTCGTCCCATCCCTCATTTGAAGTAGGCAGCACGCCGTTGGTGGACACGTGGTGGACGGTGGCACCCTTGCGCGCGGCGAGGCGAAGGATCTCCCGGGTACCCGCGACGTTGGGGCGACGCAGGGCAGCGTAGGGGTAGACAAGGTTGACAGTGGCGGCGGCATGGATAATAACCTGAGCGCGTCCGGCCAGCTCGTCAAATGCCTCGGGGGAGAGACCGAGCCTCTTGCGGGCAAGGTTACCAGCAACAATCTCAACACGGTCGAGGATGCTGTCATCCCAGAGTCCAAGGTCGATCAGGTTCTTACGAATGCGGGCCATACCAGCCGGGCGGCAGTCTTCTGTGGGCTCGGTGAAGCGAACCAGGCAGAGAATGTGCGCCGAGGTGTTGTTAACAAGCGACTTGAGCAGGAAAGCGCCGAGGTAGCCGGTGGAGCCGGTCAGCAGAACCGTGTCGGCGTCGCCCAGTTCGCGGAAAGTGGCGTTGGTGGGCTGAATCTCGGCGGGTAGCACGCAGTCCTGCTCGAGAACGGCGGGGAGATCGGCCTGGACGGCAGCCGTGTGTCCGTCGCGGGCGGCCTTGATAGCCTCAAAGTGTCCCTCCAGGGTTGGCGTACCGGCCAGTGGGGCCAGGGGTACAGGGAAGCCAAACGCCTGCGTATAGCGATTGGCAAGATCGGCGAGGATCAGCGAGTGTCCACCGAGATCGAAGAAGTCGTGCTTGGGGGTGATTGAGGTGTGGGGAATATTGAGGGCAGCGGCCCAGCTCCTGACAACAGTCTCCATCTTGATCTTGGTGTTGCTTTCCAGCTTCCCATTTCCATTAGCCTTGGGAGATCGAGGGGACGGCGGAGGAGGCAAGGCTTTCAGGTCAATCTTTCCCGAGACGCCGTGCGTGGGAAGCTCATCAAGCTCGACCCACAGTGGGGGTATCATGTAGTGAGCGAGATGATCTGAGAGAGCACGGCGTGCCACAGGGCTGTATCCGGCCTCGTCAACCATAAGGACGGTACGGCCGCGGATATCAGTTGTGTCGGGGACAATATAAGCAACGAGCTGGCGACCCAGGCCTTCGCCGTGGGCGACAATGGCACAGTCCCGGACAGCAAGGTGCTTCACAATGGCCGTCTCAACAGCGGCTGGCTGAACGGTATAACCTCTCGTCTTGATCATACCGCCGACTCTGCCGGTAATCTCGAGATGTCCAGATGGCAGTAGACGAGCAAGATCGCCAGTCCTGTACATGCGACCGTTTCTCCTCTTAGTGAACGGGTCCATCTGGAAAGCCTTTTCTGTCGTCTCGGGGAGGTTGAGGTATCCCCTGGCCAGGAAATCACCTCCAACATAGAGCTCGCCACTGACACCATTTTCAACACGGTTGCCGGCCTCGTCGAGAACATAGACGTGGTCCGGATCCATGGGGGGTCCAACGGGGCAGACGCGGTCACTGGAGTCTACGAAGGTGCGTAGATCGCCGGCAGCAACTTCATGAGTCTCACTGGCACTGTAAACGTTGAAGATGCGAGTTTCCGGAAGAGCGGTAAAGGCACGGCGGCAGAGATCGGTGGTAACGACCTCGCCATTGAGCCATAGACTCTTGAGACTGGGCAGCTTGGATCCAAGGTCGGGATGGCGCGAGAGAACAGTAGTCAATAGCGTAGGGGTCATCAGGGTGTCGGTGATTGATTTTTCAGCAAGCAGGTCCACGAGAGCAATGGGGTCATAGCTGGCACTGTCGGGAACGGCGACGACGGTGGCTCCACGAATCAAGGGCCTGAGCATCTCCCAAACAAAGAAGACGTTGCAGGCTACACGGTCACCGGGGCGGAGGTCGCTGAGGGCGAATCTGGCATTGTATGAAAGGACGGCGGCAGTGTGGGAATTGGCGATGCCCTTGGGTTGTCCTGTGGTGCCCGAAGAGTACGACACAAATGCCAATCTCTCGAGGTCGTCCTCACTGGGCAGAGGGGGCCGGCTGACGGCCACCTCCTCGCGCTGTAGGCGGCTCTCTGTGGCAGCCTTTTGCGCCTCGTCGTCAATAATGATGAGAGGCACGTCGGACTTGATGTGATTTGCGTGGCCCTTTTGCGTGACGACGACAGTAGGCTTGGCGTCGTCGATAACATCGCGGAGAAGAGCAGAGGGATAAGCCAGCTCCAGGACCAAGAATGCACCTCCAGCGCGTAGAGCAGCAAGACAGGCCACGACATAGTCTGCGCTGCGGCCCATCAAAACGCCCACAAGGTCATCGCGACCAACACCATGGCGACGCAGCAGGTCAGCAAGACGCCACGTCTCACTGTCGAGCTCTGCATATGTCAAGGTCCGGTTCTCATCCTCAAGGGCAATGGCAGAGGGAGTGGCCTGAGCCTGCTGCTCGAACTGGGCAGCCAAATCTTTGTTGACATCTATGATGGCCATGATGGCGGTGAGCCTGTCTGTGTTGAGAGAGTCAAGGCGATGAGTGAGACAAGCACGACAGTAACGACGGTTAATGACAATCAATGAAGAAAAAAAGGTGAGCCTCTCTGTGAGAAATGTGCGCGAGGTACAATGAGAAGATGAATAAAGATGAGAAAGAAAAAAGAAAGAAGTTGTGTGAAGGGTTCAAGTAGAAATTACAATGTTGGTAGGGCAGGTGCAAAGGGTGCGTGGTTCCTGCCGTGGAAATAGATAGAAGCAGTAAGCCCAGTATGGAAACGGGGCACGAGACGAGGGGCAGTCCAGGGGTGGTTGGGTTGGGGTCTATTATCCTTTTATACTACTACAACTGCTACTGCGACTCAACTACTATGAGTACTACTATGAGTACTCGGGTACTGTTGTATTCTTCTTCTCCATTTACTTTTTAGTACCATGCAACACGGCGACAATAAGATTGAACGATGGAGCAACATTCAGCCACGAGCCCCGCCAAGTGGGATGGGGAGGGAGGGGGACCATCCAAGGTGATACGGGAACTTTCACTCAGCCCAGAAATCACATCCACTATGTTCCCCACGGTGATGATGGCACACGGCCATAGGGAGAGTACGGAGTACGAATACAAGAGCACATATTACAAGGAACGTGTCCCGTCAACCCACTCAGGGACGGAAACAAGTTCACGAGGTACAAGTGGCGATGCAAGACGTCACCAAGTACCTTTTTTTTTTTGGCTCCGACGGACCGATGCAGCGATGCATGCTGGTAGAGTCGAGGTTGTTCGATTTTCAAGGTTTGTCGGTGTCCCCCTCTCTCTCCGTCGCTCGCTCGCTTGCTCGCTCGCTACCTCGCCGCAGGCCCGATGACCCGGTTCTGAAAAGGCAATTGGAAGCTTGGTTGCGTTGCGGCGGCGGCATCATCGGGGCCCCGGAATGTGCCAATCATGCCCGGATGCCCTCCATCTCTGCCGTGGTCGACGGCTTCATGGTGGGAGGACTAGACCCGGTGCGGCAAGGGGACCCGTCGTCGAGCATAAAAGACTCTCGCCAACTCAGCCAACCGTGAGCGTGAGGGACCACGAGGAAGAAACCGAGGGGTTTGTTTGGATTTCGGAGAGGGGAGAGGGGGGGAACATTTGGGACAACAAGCCATCTTTGAAGTATTTTGGGAACCCCCCACACAAGAGGCAACCCTCACGGGTTACCAGCATCCAAGTTGGATGGTGGGATTTCTGGGTCCCAGCTGCACGTTTATGTTTGTCCATGTCTGGTACTGGTTCTCTGCTCATCACGTCATTATATCAGAGACATTCCCATTGGTTATTGCTAATAGTTTACATATAACACGATATGTGCCCCCCCTGCAATGGTTGCGATTACCGCGGGATATTGGAAAAGAGGGAGAGATGGGATATCTATTGTGCCCCCCTCCCATGCTCTAATGGTACTTGTGTGTGTGTGTTTCCGTGGGACAAGAAAAGACGACACACGGAAACGGAGAGAGAGAGAGAAACAAGCCGTTGGTCCTCGGGTCCCATAAAGCTTCAATTAATCTCAAGTATAAATGTCACTTTACCTATTGTGGAACTAGCCTCAGCGCCAAGCACTAGGGACCTCAACAAAAGCATGCGGCGGTATTTTATCTGGCTCTTTTCACATGTGAAAGCTGCAGGGGGGGGGCATAGTACAAGGTAACACGCAGTGTAACAGACAATTGGTCATTCATGTACGACATGATATACAACGTCAATGACATGCTCAGGGGCTCAAGAGAGAAGAATCATGAGTCATTGAGGATTGGAGAGTTGGTAAGATTGAAGTAAATGGTGAAGAAATTGTATGTATATATATATGTGAACAAACATGCCAAACATGCCAAAACCTCCCCCATAATGCATCACTCGAAATCGCTAATGCTGAAAAAAAAAAAACCACCAAAAGACATAGCCAATAAACCCAACCAACTAGAAAAGACAAAAAAGCGCATAAAACAAAAGCCAATTACAATGCAAAAACAGCCAAAGAAGATGAGTGCAAAAAATAAAACAACGAAGCCAAATAGTCAAACAATACAACACTCATGGTCTAATACTCTGCGCGACCCGTGTCAATGTCGACCTCAGCCAGAGGAATAGGCTTAGTCCTGAAGACAATCTTGTGACCGATCCAGAGGACGACAAAGAGGATGACACTGATGTAAGCAGTGAAGAAGTCGCTGGTGCTCCAGTCCATGAAGACGGCAAAGCCATTGGTAATGACGATGAGGACTGTGAAGAAGAGACCAAAGTAGGACAGGTAAGGCTGCAGAGGCGCAATGTAAGGCAGGGTGCTGCGAGGGATGCCGCGCTGGTTGAGGACGCGCATGAAGCGCAGGTGGCACAGGTTGATGAGAGCCCAGGAGATGAGGCCGGCGATGGAGACGATGTTGAGGAGCCAGTTGAAGGCGACGGTGCCACCGGACGAGAGGTTGAGGAAGCCGAGGAAGCCGACGAGCGAGCACAGACCGACCGAGTAGATGGGGGTGCCGATGCGGTTGGTGTGGGCGAGGATCTTGGGGGCGTGGCCAGAGTTGGCGAGGGCGACGAGGATGCGGCTGCTGGAGTAGACGTTGGAGTTGGCGGCGGTGAGGACGGCGGTCAGCAGGACGGCGTTGATGATGGAGGGGAGGACCTTGACGCCGGCGAGGTTGGCGACGATGACGAGGGGCGAGGCGGAGGCGTCCTGGGTGTCGTTCTGCAGGGCGGGGTTGTCGTAGGGGATGTTGAGGCCGAGGAAGAAGACGGTGGCGGTGAAGAGGCTGAAGATGCCCCAGAAGGCGCCGCGGATGGCCGAGGGGATGGCCTTGCGCGGGTCGGCCGTCTCACCGGCACCGATACCGACGAGCTCGGTACCCTGGTAGCTGAAGGCGGCGGTGACGAGGACGGACCAGAAGCCGGCGAACTTGCCTCCGGCGCCGGTGGCCATGTACTCGGCAAAGGCACCCGGGTGGACCCAGTTGTGGAAGCCGATGTAGTCCTGCTGGCCGACGCCGGCGTTGACGCAGATGCTGAAGATGATGAAGCCGATGATGGTGATGACCTTGATGAGCGACAGGTACATCTCGATCTCGCCGAACCACTTGACGGGCATGAAGTTGAGGGCGGTGAAGATGGCCCAGAAGACGGCGATCCAGATGCCGATGCTCAGCGACTTGTCCCAGTACTGGATGATGATGCCCGCGGCCGACAGCTCCAGGGCAAAGGTGAGCGACCAGCTGAACCAGTAGATCCAGCCCATGGCGAAGCCCATGGTCGGGTCGATGAAGCGCGTGGCGTAGGCCGTGAAGGCGCCAGGCACGGGGATGTAGGCTGCCATCTCGCCCAGGGCGACCATGACGGAGAAGACGACGGATCCGATGAAGACGAAGGCGATGAGGAGAGACACCGGTCCGGCCGTGTTCAGGGCCGTGCCCGTTCCCAGGAACAGTCCTGTGCCGATGGTGCCTCCGATGGCGATGAATTGCAGGTGGCGACTGCTCAGGGTTCGCTCGAGACCAGAGTGGGATCCCGTCTCGACGTCTCCCGTCTTGTCGAGGGCAACATTCTTGTCATCGCCCATTGGCGAAGACTTTTCCACCGTGTCCATGTTCCGGTGTGTGTGTGTGTGTGTGTGTGTCAGAGTAGAGGGAGAGGTGTGGTGTGGTGTGTATCCGAGTCCTAGGGATGTTTGGTGGTGGTGATAGATGGTGTAGTCGGATATATCGACTCGTGTGAGCAATACTACCCGAGATTGGTAAAAGGTTGAAAGAAACAGAAGAATAGAAGAAGAAGAAGAAAATGACAAAAAGAGGCAATAATGAAGTCCAAAGGCGAAGTCGGACTTGGCAACGGATAGAGGTAATATAGAAACAGAGTTGAGAGGGGTTTTTGCACAGAGTGATTACGGGGTATTACTGTATTTACTCTGTAAAGAATTGTGAAAAATTGTGGAAAAAATGTGTCATCGGCCGACCCGTTGGCGAAAGACCCCGTCGTGCGTTTACCAGGGCCTTGTCTGCAACTCGTAGGCGGCTGGCTTCCCTTTTAAGAGGGTAACATTGAATGTGCCATGCAGCCGTGAACTAGGCCCATTGACTCGACTCGGACGTGCCGATCCATTTCTGGTCGGCAAAGTAAGAACTAGATTTGGCGATGCTCCGTGATTTTTTTTTTCTCTTCTTTTTTTTCTCTCTTTTTTATCTTATCATGTTGTGCATTACTAGTACCTAAGGCTACTCTTTACAGTATTACACTACAGTCCGTTATTAGGGGACATTACTGGAGGTTAGTGGTTGAAGAAAAAGTGTCCGGGTGGCCGGGGCGCTAACAAAATTTTCTCTTTCCGTACATTGGCCACTTGGAACATTAGACAGGTCCTAGATAGCTTCTAGCTCTCTTTTTCTTCTTCTTCTCCTTCTGCCTATTATACTACTCGTAAGCACAAGACAAAGGAAACAATCACGCCAAGCCTCCATCGGCACTGCACTCTCCGGCAATAGTTGCCCACCTACAGGTACGAGTACAAACAGAATGGCGTATTACTCGCGCCGCAGAACCTGTACCTGTAATGGTTGCACACCTGCAGACCTGCAGTTTGCAGTTCGCCCCCACAGCGGGTTACATGGATCACGCCCAATGGCTGCCAATAGATTCAGTCGTCGTCGCTGATAAGATGCAAGATTTTCACCATGATCCTTCTTTTTTTCCTTCCATCAGTCTTCTTTTCCTGCGTCTAGAATTTTTCACTTTCGACCGGCCTACGGCTTAGCATACCCGGAGCCCGCCGACGCCGTCTTACAATTTTCGCCCCTTGAATGATCCTATCTACATAGCAGTACATCTTTCTTAAAATTCAAAGAGTTTTTGTTTTACCCGCTTTTCAACTGTCTAGATTAGCATCGTCATTCTTACTGGATAAAGGTTCCGATGGAGAGCAGACTCTTACTGGGCGGGAATGGTGTGTTTGGTAAAAAATGCTACGTAAAATTTCAATGTTGGCCTACATCTTACAGGCTGCAGCGATGCGCCCCCCGTAGGCTCCCGTTTCTTGGCCCACTGGTCCACCACTAACCAGGTCCGATCGCCCGGTCGTATTTCCGGGGTGGAAGTTCTAAAGCGAATTCCACCAATTTGCAGTCTTTTGTGATTTCTGCTGTACTCGTAAAAGTCGCAAAACTGCAAATATCACATCTATATCCTCTAAAGTATGTATATTCATCGCCATCCTACATCATTTTTCACATTAGCACTACTAAGATCTATTGACTTTTCTTCAAACTGATAAAGAGTCAGCATCAAAGCAAAGCGTCAAACTTAATTCTCCTTACGACTATACCGCCGGGGTCACGATAACCCGGCATCTCATCTCCCGAGAAATCCCATTATCATTACTTAGCTTCTGTACTAATACGAGTACCGTGACCACGATGAATTACACGTAGTATTGGCTCGGGTTTTGATTCTTCTCCAGCCCGGACCAATTAATAGCAATTTTGCCCTGTGTTTCCTGTCCCTTTCTTTAGGACTCTTTTACCCCGTACTTTTTACTCCATCAACGTAATAGCAAATACACATCCATAGCTCCGTTAAGGGACTATCTCGCTATGCCTCTTTCCCAATCGAGAAAGGACCTCTACCGACCAATTATCCAGTCAATGGCTATTAATAATGAATACAACGGGAAGGCGCGTTCCCCTCATTCTCCGCTGCACCTTCCCCAGGTTGCCACTCCAGTCGTTCTTGCCGCTTTTTCTCATCTGCATCACTTCTATGCTGATCTGATGATGTGTTGAACTGATGATCTCGTCGGTTGTCGTCGGTATACGGAGGATTTTCCGTAGATGGATGCTTCGGCATGTCTTAGCCGTCTCGGGACATTTTATACCATCTCAGGATTAGTACTATTTCATCATTGACCAAGCATCACCTCCTCATAGCTCACCTCACCTCAACCTGTCAACTCGGCAATTGTCCTGTCATCCATTAGCAGCCTCAGGCAGCCTCAGGCAGCCTCAGGCAGCCTCAGGCCAAGAGGTGAGACGAAGCATGCTCGTAGAGCAACCAAACGGCACTCGACGATTTACGCATACTTGTACGAGCACAATGACGACAGTGCTACAACGTAGGGTCCAATAGTCCAATCGGCCATTTCTTGTCCCTGGCACCTGCCACGCACCTGCCATGCATCTGCCGACTGCCGTGCAACTCCCGTCTGACATCGACACGCACCTGTTGGCAGTATCACATGGCCTGCACAACGCTGTAACGAAACACCCTAGATGATAGTAACCACTGCAAGGCAGCACTGTCAGCCAGAACAATGGAAGGAGCCCAACTGAGCTTGGACTGATTTGTTATTGTTTTTTTTTTTTTTTTTTCTCTCCCTCTGTCTCTTCCTTTCATCAGACGAGACGGCTCACTATTCATTCTCTCACCATCATATGGACTTTTTCTTCTTTCATCCATCCATTTTTAATACATCATTCATTCTGAAATCGTGAATCCACCCCATCAACAACAACGTCATGTCCACCAAGAAAATTGACAAGAAAAAACCCATCATCGAGGAATGGCCTCTCAACGACGATGGAACAGACTGGGACGGCACAGGTCTCTTGCCCCTCGTCATGGCAGGCAACTGTCCCTTTGAGCAAGGTCTCGGCTACAGCATCGACATCCTCGCTCTTATCAAAGAAGTCGAGCTCAATACTGGGTGCACCGTCACAGATATCCCCGTTGCTAGCTTCGGTGCTAATAACTTCGTGAGCCAGGATCAATAATAACACAAACGTCCGTTTATAGTACTTTCCCTGCTAACCCATGCTACCCAGGGCTTCACGTTCACCACGATAGACCGTCGTACCCTCATTGCAAGAGTCTCTCGCACAGACATGAACAGGGAAGCCGCGGCGGGCATGAACCCTTACCGCGTGTGGAACAGCGACGCCTTTGAGCTAGCAGCCTACAAGGTCGTGCACCCCCTCGGCATGCCCTTTGACGGTGGTCCCCTGTACCATCGCAACGCCGACACCTCTCCTCTCGGAAAAGCCCCCAGGCCGAACGAGGGCAGAAGAGTGTTTGTCTTCAACAAGGCAGAGGGTGGAATGTACCGATACGGTACATGGCGCGAGTCGACCCCCGAGGAAAAGGTCATCTCTCCTCTTCCTTAAAAAGAAACAAACGTCCCCCCGTCACTAACCCCCTTCTGCGGAATTCAGACCAGCCTCCTCATCCGCTCTGCCGAAGCCTCGGCTGCCCTGTTCAGGCACCGTATTCCCCATTACTTCGCAATCGACTAGGCGTGGGAGCGAACCCTGGGGCGAGACGCTCGCAATCTATCCTTCTCTGTGCCGTTCGTTGAGCCCACGCGAGACTTCTGCATGGCCCTCATCAAGGCCAGGATCGAAGCTACATTTGGCATGGGCTCTGACGACGACAGCGACGAAACCAAGAGCACGAACAAGAACCCCGTGCTCGAGTCGGTTCGCAAGACCCTCCTGCACCTCTTGCCCCTCGCCCTCCCCAAAAAGGGATGGATGCAGAAGCACACCGAGGCAGAGCTGTACCGCTTCGTCCTCGACCACGGCGACTTTGGCATGCACAACATGACGATTGTCAAGGACGACGAGAACCTTCCCCGCATCACGTCCGTCTATGACTGGGAGGGCGGCTACGTCGTCCCCGCCATTCTCTCTGAGCCAAGGATGATTACCACTGCCGATCTCGTCCTCAGTCCTGATCTGAAGCCCACCGCTGCCCGCTGGGGTGACGGCGATACACCCGACAAAATGGCCGAGTATAAGGATTGGTCCGAACAGTACTACCGTGTGCGTCCTACCCAAGTATTACAATTCCATCCGTGTAACATATGCTAATAATAATAATAATAACAGGAGCTCTTCAACAAGGCACCCGAGTACGAGTCTATTCTCAGATGCGGTCGCGACGCTCGGGGTATCTGGATCTCCCTGCGTGACAACCGGGACAGAAAGGACTCGGTAGAGTACTTTCAGCAGCTCGAGTCTTGGGCCAAGGGACGCATCGCTAGCCTGGAGTCTTGCAGTCGCTTTTTCAAGTATTTCAAGTAATACCCAGCTACCTACTGGTACATCATGTATGGACCGAACATACGGGTAGATGCAGAGGATGAGATCGGAACTGGGACTGGCCATAGTTAACGTTGGAAGGATATAAAAAAGGTATCCTTTGTTACAGTGCTAGTACCCGGTAGAGACAGGAATAGAATCACGGATTCAGTATCACACTGTGTTTGACCCATACTCCATTCTACATACTCGTACAGAGTGATAAGGCGATAGTAGACTTGTAGATCCTACTAGTAAGATTGCCAATTCCAACATGGGAGTTACACTATCACGAATCAGAAATATTAGCAGTAACAAGACGTTATGACTCTTGATAGTGATATTGTTACAGTACTGCAGAAATGGCCCAGAAGCCCATACACCCAGTGTCCGACGTTGTCCTCCACCGCTGGCGGTATGACAAACGCAGGTCAGTAAACCCCATGTAACGCGAGCTGCGTCCCCGTCTTCTTACAAAGGGTTTGATACAGGTCAAGGTTTCTGAGACTATGAAGAAGGTCGTCGTCAAGTTCCACATAGCCAATGGGGACTCGACTCATCCACTTAGGAACGAGATTCAGGTCCAAGGGCATGATACCCAGAAAACCCGGCTCGAGGAACATGACGTCGATGGGTCTGCCGAACTGGGCAATGAACTCTCTCCGGCGCATCATGTTGACGATATCGCTGGCTAGGTGGTACCAGCTATAGTCTATTACCCAGGTCAGTTTGTCGATTGGCCGGACCATGCGAAAGCACCTGCGGCTGTAGAGCCCCGGGTTGAGGCAGGCGGCAACGGCCTTGCCTATGAGGGCGTAGGTGAAGACAGACAGCTGACACGGGGGACACTCATCATGGGACTGTGGGTCGAGTCGCATCAAGTGTACATTGACAGCCAGCAGGCCCTTCATATTGGGAAAGTTACGGCGCAGGATTGTTGGCAGAGGTTCGGTAATGGAATGGTCCTCGTCACTGTGGCCCTGCACGGGTCCCGGAGTGCTCACTTCGACAACGACGTATTCAACCCACGCCGTAAGAGTCCTTCCCATGACCTGAATGGCCTCGTCGGCGCGGTAGGGTGAGCCTTCCAGGTGGATTACTACGGTAACGAGGCGCTCGAAGCATAGTCTGGCTGAGCGGCACGACCGGGCCACGTCGAAGTTTGCGCGGCCTGTGATGCATTTTGGCGCTGCGAAGGGGGGGGAGCCCCAGGTGGGGGGCCCGTCGAGTGGCCCGTTGATGCGCAAGATGACGAGGGATGTCAACGCTTGGCTCTAGATGGCGTCGCAAATCTTGCGAGGGAGTCGTGAAAACGGGTGGAACGTATTGGGCGTTGTGGGCGTGGTGCCCGAGGTGGGCATGATGTCGATAGTCGGCATTGTGATTTCAGTGTCGTGATGATGTTTTCTTGTAATATGGGATGGTTGGTTGTTAGTCGTATGGTGTATTATGCTGGTGCATGCTGGCGTATACTTGATAGTAGAAAACAATTCGGATGGATGTGTGGGGTTGGATAGAATGTTCAACGATGAGCGTATACTGCTGCCATGGTATGCAGCAGCAGATGTTGCCCTGTTGGACTGGTGATGCATCTTGGTTCTTGCAACAATGGTGGAGATTGCCGGATGCGGAAGGGACGATCAAGTGCGGACAGTGAAGTGGGACTTGCCGTTTTCGATGAAAGGCAGTCGCACTTGCCTTTACGAGTACAGGTAGAGTTTATAGAGCAATGTCGTCATTGTTTGGAAGACATTTTGTCAAGACGATATCAGTCCCATTGATACGAATGAATAGACATCTTGAATAATATATCGATTCATATACTCCGTACACCTGCACGTATGCCACCAATACAATACAATATTACTGGTAAACACAACTCCATCACCCTCATGATCGTAATTACCGACCCGGTGGACCATGAATACCGTGACGGCAATAACAATACGAGTACGCGTACGCACATTCAGTTACAGTGGGGCCCTGACGTCGTGGAGGGGGGCCAGTTCAGGGCTGTTGGTGGTATTTTCAGGGCAGCTGATGCCCTGCAGAGTATGCAAATGGCCTGTAAGCCAAGCTGTTCTCAGCTGCGGCATCTGTCTCCAGTGGCTTCAGCTGCTCTGGGCGCAGATTCAGAACTGTATGATTGGTCAGATTCTTTCAGATTGCTCCTCCCTAATCTGGGCTACAAGGCGCTAACAGACATTGGCGATCCAACCGATTGGGCACTTGCGCGTAGCTGGTGAGAATCTATGATTTAGCATTCAATTAGGCTGTTTTTTGCAGGAGAGAGGGAAAAAAAGACTGTTTATGGAGGAGATTGAGATTCTGTTTTTCCCTTTGTTATTGCGCTGGAGTTAGTCATGTTTTTCTCTTGTCCCCTTGTCATGATACCTTGAGCGTTTCCTCTTTCTCGTGTCCACTGTCCTGCAAACCTTTTTTTTTTCCCTTGCCCTCGTATTCTCCCCCCTCCTTCTCTCTCTCTCTCTTTCCCTTCCTACGTCACTGCGCATCAAAATCAGTCGACGTTACTACAAAAACACCAATAAATCATCGCGGTACACTCATTCGCGCGCGCGTTCAAACATCATCGTCATAATCAACACAAATACTGTCAACTAAACAAGGCCACCATCACCATGGGTGAGGCCGACAACTATTACAATGCCGATCGCGGCAACGGCCAGCAGCAATACTACCAACAGCCGCCGAATCCCCCGCCGCAGCAGAACTATGCGCCGCAGCCTACGTACCAGGCTGAGAATGGTGAGAAGCAGGGCTTTGAGCAGACCTTCAAGGTCGACAAGCCCAAGTGGAATGATTGGTGGGCGGGTATCCTGTTCCTGCTGTTCTGCGCCGGCTTCGTAGCCGTGTCGGGCATCGCCATCCGCGGATACGTACAGAATTTCAGCATTAGCGGTGGTGGCATCTACGACGGGGCCAGCAACTTCGCGCTCAACACCAACACCATCATCCTCTTCGCCTTTGTCCTCGTCGTCGCCATCGTTCTCGGCTATGGGTACGTGTGGATGGCGCGTCTGTTCCCCAAGCAGTTCATCTGGGTCACGGGTATCCTCAACATCTGCTGGGCCATTGGCACTGCCATCTTCTACCTGTACAAGAAGTACTGGAGCGGCGGCATCGTCTTCCTCATCTTCGGTCTGTTCCTGGCCTTTTGCTTCTACACCTGGATCCCGCGCATCCCCTTCTCGGCGCTGATGCTGCGCACTGGAATCGATGTCAGTAAGAAGTTTGGTCACGTCTATCTCGTCAGCTTGATCGGTGGACTCATCGCCACGGCATTCGGCGCCTGGTTCTCCGTCACTCTCGTCGCCATTTACGCCAAGTATGAGCCTTCGAGTGCCAATGCGTCGTGCAGCACCCAGGGTGAGTGCAGCAGGGCCAAGGTCATCGGTCTCATTGCCTTTGTCACCTTTACCATGTACTGGTTCTCCGAGTGGCTCAAGAACACTATCCACACCACCATTGCGGGTGTGTACGGATCGTGGTACTTTTGCCCCAACAACTTCCCCAAGTCTGCCACCCGCGGTGCTGCCCGTCGCGCCCTCACCTACAGCTTTGGCTCCATTGCTCTGGGCAGCCTGATCGTGGCCATCATCCAGTTCCTCCGTCACCTCTGCTCCATTGCCCGCAGCCAGTCCGGCACCGACGGTGGTGTGGGTGGCATGATTGGCTACGCCATCTTCTGTGTCCTGGGCTGTCTGATTGCCATTCTCGAGTGGGCGGTCCAGTTCTTTAACCGTTACGCCTTCTGCCATATTGCCCTGTACGGAAAGGCCTATGTGCCTGCTGCCAAAGACACGTGGCACATGATCAAAGACCGTGGTATCGACGCCCTAGTCAATGTAAGTTGCTCGCTCCTCCGTGCCCTCCGTGCCCACCCGCCGTGCCCACCCCCATGCTCCTCCGTAGTCGTACGAGTTATCGTGCTCGGTCACCACCCCTGCAAGCCGACGTCAACTGCAGCCACAGCCATGGGATGTGGAAGACCCACAAGGTCTAGCAGGTGTACTCCGTACAGGCGGTCGAAAAGATTTGTCGGTATCAATTTGCTAACACGGCTTGCCTAACCCAGGACTGTCTAATCGGACCCGTGCTCTCGTTTGGCGGCGTCTTCGTGGCCTACGTCTGCGCCCTCCTGGCTTATCTGTACCTCCTCTTCACCAAGCCTGCCTACAACGACGACGGAGGCTTCACCCCCGTCGTGCTCGCCTTTTCCTTCCTGATTGGTATGCAGATTGCCAACATCTTTACCACGCCCCTCTCGAGCGGCATCGAGACCATCTTTGTCGGTATGGGATGGGACCCGCAGGTTCTGGCACACGAGCACCCTGAGCTGTATCAGAAGATGGTGCAGGTGTATCCCCGAGTGCAGAACATTATTCACCTCCGATAGCGGTTCCGATGATGTTTGGGGCGGAGGAGGAGGGAGGAGTCATTGTACTATTTGTAATTACAACTTTTTTTTTCTATCCTCTTCTTTTTTGTATTTCTCCATCCTCTTATTTTTAATTCGCCCTAATAGCTCGGACTACGAGATTTTGTATGAGCAAAAAAGAAAACCACTACTACTACTACTAGGATTGGGGGCCGATCTTTCTTTTCTTTGTATCCGTACAGGTATGAGACTGGTTGAACCGGGCTGGATTGAGGGTGAAACCGTCACGCCATTGGCGTTATCGAGAAGCCAAACTGACGTGCTCGGGTACGACTATGACGGAATGATCCCAGAGCTCTGGTCTGAGCCCTCACACTCGGAACTCGTACGGAGCACGGAGTACGGTACTAGTACTCCATAGTAGTACTCGTAATACTATCCGTAGTAGTAGTGCTACGAGTTAATACAGTCTATTACTACCGAGTGCTAGCGAAAGTAGCGGGCGATGTCGACATTTTCACGTTGGATTAGACACTTTTCCACCATCTCCACACCCCACCCCGTTTTCCCCACACCCATTCGTCCCTAGGAAGACTTTCCCTGGGAGAGATGTTGTTAGAGGGCCATCCTTACTGCTGGGAGGTGCGCACGTTTTACCTGTGCCTGTACAATAGTCAATCAATCGGTTAGATCATCACTCGTATGAGGAGGAGGAGGTACAGAGTACTATTAGTGTTGATTTCTCCTTGGGACTATATAATACCCCTCAATGCCCAGATCAGATAAACCGCCTCTCTATTGTTATTATTCTTTACTCCTCGTTGAAACAGTGTATACATTTCACTCACACACACACACACATATATATACCCCTACTCTCACGAGTATACACACACATACACACATTCTCTTCTACACAAGATATACCCAAAATGGCCCCGAGTGCTCTCCCCGAGCAGCCCATAGCGGCTACATTCCCCTCCAAGAACCAGGAGGCCCCCCGGTCCATCTTCCCCGATGGCATCCGCACATCAGGACAGCACTCGCCTCTGTACGATGTGCTCCGCCCCTACGAGGACTTCCCCCAGGTGATTGAGGGCGAGACGGCCTGGTCAAAGGACGAGTTTGAGCGGGACGCATCTACCTGGACTCACAGGTTCACAGAGGAGGAGGTTTCCGAGCTGGGACTTGCTGCCGATAGGTTCATTGCCAGTGGACGACCTCTGACTGGTATCTCCAAGGTATGGTTTCCACTCCGTCTCTCTCTGTCTGTCTCTCTAACATCATGCTAACACTCCACCTCAGGACAACTTCCACCTAGACAAGCTAGGCAAGGTCCTCACAGAACTCCGCGAGACCATCATCAACGGCCGAGGCTTCATCCTATTCAAGGGTTTCCCCACCGACGCATGGGGCGTCCACAAGTCAGCAGTGGGCTACATGGGACTGGGCACGTACCTGGGGTACTTCCTTTCTCAGAACGGCCGAGGCCACGTGCTAGGCCACGTCAAGGACGTCGGGGACGACGCGACGCAGATCCACAAGGTGCGCATCTACCGCACGACGGCGCGGCAGTTCTTCCACAGCGACGACGGCGACATCGTCGGCCTGCTGTGCCTGCACCGCGCCCAGGAGGGAGGTGAGAGCGACATCGTCAGCAGCCACAGCGTCTGGAACGCCCTGCAGCGCGAGAACCCCGACGTCGCGCGCACCCTCACCGAGCCCATCTGGTACTTTGACCGCAAGGGCGAGGTGTCCGACGGCCAGGAGGACTACACCCGCCAGCCCATCATGTACCTCGAGAACAAGCCTGCCGACCAGAACCCCCGCGTCTACTGCAAGTGGGACCCTTACTACGTCAAGAGCCTCGGTCGCTTCTCCGAGAAGGGCATCATCCCTCCCCTTGACGAGAGGCAGCTGCATGCCCTTGACACCCTCGAGATGACCTGCCGCAGGTTGGCTCTCCACATGGTCCTCGAGGTCGGCGACATCCAGTTTGTCACAAACAACCACCTTCTTCACTCTAGGACAGAGTACAAGGGTATGTTCCATCACTACTCCAATCTCTCTTTCTTCACCAACCAACCCCCCTTATTATGGCAAAGTATACTGACAAGATAAACAACAGACTTTGCTCCTCCCGCTCCCCGTCGTCACCTCATGCGTCTCTGGCTAGCCACCCCCGAAGGTGAGGGTGGTTGGGCCCTCCCCATGCCTGACAGCAGGGAGACCAAGAGGGGTGGTATCCAGGTGAATAACAACCCTCCGGTGGCACCACTGGATGCGGAGTAAATTGTCCCTTCCCTGTTGTCCTTGTTTATTTGTCCCTCTTTTTAAAAACAAAAAGAAAGAAGCTTCTATAGTTACATACCATGAATAATGAATATCCAAAACTTGTACATACACACACACACACATTCGCTCGCATTTCAACTTACACAAGTGCACTTGGCCCATTTTTGTCCACTGCGGGGCTGCAGCCAATCGGCCTCTACCCTGATGACGAAAAGGGATTGCGTGCGAGCGAGACGCCACAAAGTCGACGCTTTGGATCATTTAACTTACAAACTTGTTCAATACCAGAATTAAATACCAGAGTAACAAGGATCTTTGTGTCTTGTCGGACCAGCGGGATAATGGAACAAACTAACAAGGTGAATTCCCGTTATAGGAAGCTGGATTGCATGAGATTTCGGATCTCGCCTACTACCAATGCCTGCTACTAGCACAGGTAGATGTACAATTGGGGACCACATCATGCACATTAACACTGCCTCTTTTGCATGTAATCAGCGCAGGGATTGCTTCCAGAATCATTGACTTCATAATGAAAATCCAAATCTTTTCTTTCACTTGTTTCTATTCCCACCTGCTTCATTATCCAGCTTGCACAAGTATGCCTTAACTGTCCGCTTGAATTGTCCTGTACAAAGCCTTATCCTTCCCGCTCCTTCGCCATCGCCACTGCAGCCGAACCATTTCTTTCGCAACAGCCATACCCCAATGTTAATGTAGAGCCAATTGTCTGGTCTAGACGAGGGGAAGTACAGGCCTCACCCCCCTTGAATCAGGACGTTGTAAATACCACTCCACAGGTTCAATACCTGTCGTATTCGGTGTCTCTGTATCTCGACAGGATACGTAGAATTGCTACCATGTAGCGTCTCACGATGCAATCATAGATCGTTTCGCCTTCCTAGAAATCATACGAAATCGTGTGACGGCAAACTGCGAGATATCGTTATTAGCCAGTATCAAAGAGGAACGTTAATAACGTCGTGCAATGAGCTCCTACCATTCCAATTTCGCGGCGTTGTCCATCTGCTCTATCAAACTTCCCGCTGCTAATTGTGCTGGTTCTGCTGGAGTTGCTGGTGCTGCTGGTTTCGCCGAATCGCTTGCTGATGTGCGCCTGCTGCTGCTTTCTTGCTGCTGCTTGGGCTGTTGTTGCTTTCGCGTTTGCGTGAGCCTTGGTTGCCGCCTTGATGGTTACCAGCTGTGGCTGGTTCTGCTCGTGTTGCTGGTCTTGCTTCTGCCTTGTCATTGTGCCACCGGTCCTGTCTTGCTTGTTTTCTGGTGCTGATCAAGCAGCTCTTGTTTATTTGTTTGTTGTTGGCGCTCTGGTGCCCTGAGAGTGGGCCTGGGTATGTTACAGCTCCCTCCTCTGCCGTCGCTATCACTGCCGCTGGATCTGCATCTCGCCCTGACTCTGTTGCTGCTGAGGTGGGACCTGCACATGACACTAGATATTCATTTCTCGGCTGCGTGGCAGGACTCGTCAATGCCCGGCCCGGGGTGGGGTCTTGGCCCGAGGGCCCTCTGCCTGCTGGCTGCGGTTGAACGTTAGTGGTTATCATGAAATTGTTTTTGGTTGAGAAGACTTACCCAGGCATGTTGTGCAATAAAAAAAAAATAAAAAAAAATTTGGTAGAGGTGGAAGATGTTGGGGGGGGCGGCCAAGGTTGAGGTTCGGTGCCGGCCTGCATAACCCTGATGAGAAACGCAAGTCGGTGTCAGCAAACGGTGACTGCCAAAAGGGGATATACGGGGAGTAACGAGTGTTCTTACCTCTTGGCAGACGTTGAGTCCATGTCTAACAGACATCGGTACTTTGAGTCGCTGAACGGCTTGCATATATTCTGATACTAGGCAGGTAAACGTTCCGATTGGTAGCAAGTCGAGACCCGCGGATGGGCGCGGGCAGGTGCGTTGCTGCGTATGGCATGTGCGCCTGGCGGGCGGGTCGTTGCAAGTTGGATCTAGAGAGGATGGGTATGCAAGGTTGAAAATATAATGGATGAAGGGCTGTGGGGGAGTTGTTGTTGGTACATGTCGTATTGGGGGAAAGGTGATGTGTAAAGGAGAGAGTTTGGAAGAGGAGAATACAAGAATGGTCCCTGGTATTTATACTCCCAGATTCACGTTTATGTGAATGGACAGCTGTCTACCAGCCGTTGCCCAGGTGCCTATTCATCAAAGGAAAGAGCGCGGGTAGGCCCATGACGTTCCTTCCTTGACTTTTCAACATTCTCTGACCCTATTGTCGCCTGAACAATGGAGACCATTGGCATCCACCAGTCGCACGGTATGATCATTCTCCCATATTCTTGAATATAAACAGTATCATTCTCAATGTCATAGTTCCTATAGAAACACTTTACCCAGTACCCTTGAAGCCCGAACGAGAAGCCACCCATACCAGAATATACAATAAAAAGAGAAAAGCGCCTATACCTCCCAAGAAAACAGTAGCTCGCTAAAAATGACACCCAAAAAGGACAGTCCAGAAAGTCAAGAATACATAGTGGAAACCCGAATAGACCAGAAAGAAAGAACAAAATGCAAGAGAAGTCACTGTCCTTGGCCACCATCTCCTTGACCACCTTGACCATCCTGGTCATCATCATCATCATCCTCCACAACAACCTTGTACCGCCTAGCAGGACCCTGCATATCCCCCCACAAATCCGTGGGGAGAAAATCCCCTACATCATGACGAAAGGCCTCTCGAGCCTCCTTGTCACTACGCAGCATCTTATCCACGCTCTCCTGCGCTTTTCGCCAAGTCGCCGCCACGCGCTCATCCACGCCCCTCCGCCTCTCCACCTCGAGTATGAGGCTGTCGTAGGCCCCGGCGTATCGTTCGTAGAACTCGCCCAGATCAGCCATCTCGTGCAGTTTCGCGTGCACGGCGTCCTTCTCCAGGTCCCAGCGCTGCCGGAAGTCGTCCCCTGCCGCCACGTAAGCCGGCAGACGGTCGCCAATCTCCCCGAGAGCAGAGCAGGCCTCCAGGGCCGAGGCATATGCTGTACGGGCCCGGTCCGTCTGGGATTGCAGCGCGTCGGATTCCTGTTCCATGACCGATAGCCGGTCCGCCATGTCCTGCACCACGTCGCCTACCTCGGCGGCGTCCTGGACCACCACTTTCAGCATTTCGGCGCGGTCGGCGGCCGTCTTGGGCTCCAGGTCTGACAGGTTGGATTCCTGCTCGGCGATGACGCCTGAGATGGATACGTCTCCGTCTTGTTGTGTCGACTCGGCCGCTTTGCGTCGCGCCACGGCTGCCGCACCCTCGGTCGTGCGTATCGCCGTCACACACATGTCGAAGTGGGTTGTCAGCGACGCCAGCAGCTGCGCCATATTGGACGAGTGGTCAATCACCGTCTCGAGTCGGTCCGTCATGGTCGCTTCGTCTTCGTTTTCCGTCAGGGTCGGTGCGTCGGCAAGCATTTTCTTCAGGCTTCGTATGTCCGTGTCGAAACGTAGCAGGTCGCCATCAAACGACTGCTGAATTCCCTAATCCACAGCCCGCACATTAGCACAGTATTTTGTAGGAGGAGCGGGGATAACAAACCTGCAACTCTTCAATACTCTTCTTCATCGCCTCCCGTAGCCCATGTACACTCTCCTCGTCCACAAAGTCAAGCAGACTCTTGTTGCCCTCCTCAACCTCGGGTCTCAGCCTCCTCTGCACCTTTGTCCCCCTAAGCATAGTCATGGTCCGCTCCAGCGACATGTCCGACTCGTCCATGGCCCTCACGAGCTTCTTGAAGTCGCGCTTGCCCCAGTCGTACGTGGCCTGTAGCTCGTCGCGCAGCCGCACCAGAATGGTGGCCTGGTCGAGCACAGAGTAGTGGATAAAGGAAGTCTGTGCCGACAGGACGCATACCTCCTCATGCCATGTGCGCGCCTGGTTGGCAATCTCGTTGGCGCGCAGCACGTGCGTCATCGACGAGAGAGATCGCTTCGCTGCCAGGAGGTGATTGACCAGCGTGTCGATGGAGATGGACGGCCCGTCTTCCGAGCCCGATGCTGACCGGGGAGACATTGAACCTGACGGTCCATCCTTTGATCTCTTCATGGATGCCGATGACGATGCCGCGCTACGGCGACTGCGGTCGATAGATGGGGCTGGCGAGGCTGCCATTGTCTAGGTAGTCCGTTTGATGGGAGGAATAAAACCACGTCTAGATAATGCAGAATGTCGCTGCTTTTTTTACGATGAAATTGGTAGAATACTCAATTCTAAGAGAGCCTCTTGATGAATCCCCCCTCCTCTAGCATAGTGGATGGAGAGCGCAGGTGAAAAGTTGATGTTGATGATGATGGTAAAGTTAAAGTGATTGATGGTGTGACTGAACTCGGAACGGGTGACGACACTGATAAGCTTGGCGATAAGAAGTGGACTTTCCCAGTTGGGCCGATCCCATGACAGCCAAAAAGCAGCAGAATGCAAATAATGAATATATATGAATTCCCATGTCAAATATATAATGAATCTATCCAAATTCTTCCTTTTCCTTGATATTTCTTGGTATTTCCAAGAAACGTGAGCATATTCCCCTGTAGCCTTTGTGACCTTATGTGGTGTCTCGGTTGGTGGCTCAGAGCGTACTCCACCAACAGTTTCCCGCGTGCCCGCGTCGCATTATGCAGGCAGCCATTCAGCTTGTCTCAAGAATACAGGCTCTCAACCAAGGCCCTCGAGGAGTATTTGGTAGATGAGGAACACCAAAACTTGGTGTAGCATCTTGTTTCCCATTATCACCCCAACAAGGCAGAGAACGGCTGATGTCAATGTTTCACCCCAGCGTTAGTTACAATCAAACTCAAACCTGGCCACCCGTTCGCTGTCCATCCTCAAGCAGAGGCGTTCCCTCGCGCGGGCTAGGCCGCAGGTTATCGGCAACCCCAGCCTCGCGGGCAACTTCGGCACGAGCAGCGTCCCTGCGGTCGAGGTAGTTCCTCCACGGCCTGTAAGCCACCACGGAGCCGATACCAACAAGGAGGAAGAGACCGCAAATAGAACCACCAATAATGTCAAACTTGTCGCCGATGGCACCCACGCCGTCCCAGAAGCGGCCCTGAGGGTCAGCGGCATTCTGAATGAGAGACAGGACCTGGATAATTCCAATAAAGGCCGACACCGTAACAGTGATACCGGTAAGAACAATCGAGTAGTAGAGGATGGCCACGGGGTCGCGGGAAAACACCTTGGACGTGTAGAGAGACAGCATGAGGCCGCCATCGGTCGTGTCCACGAGGCACATGCCAGCTAGCAATACGTTAG
This sequence comes from Geosmithia flava, assembly GCA_900188565.1. NCBI lineage: Eukaryota > Fungi > Ascomycota > Sordariomycetes > Hypocreales > Bionectriaceae > Geosmithia > Geosmithia flava. Next base: position 7,372 of record FYEV01001761.1, on the reverse strand, counting down.
TTGTCTTGTTAAAACGTAGAATCCTCAACGTAGTAATAGCTCACCAGTAAAAAGCACGGGGAAGACGAGGATCAGCCAGAGGTTGGTCCCCTTGACAGCCTGGATACTAGAAATACCCAAGATGGCAATCTCCGAGGACGTGTCGAAGCCCAGGCCAAAGACAAATCCGAGAGGGTACAGCTTCCAGGGACGATCAACAGCCTTAAACAGTCGTCCAAAGACTTTTGTCAGGACACCTCCGCCCTCGACAGAAAACTGGTCGCCCGCCGCCCGCTGAGCAGCACCCTCATCGTCGCTGTCCGGGTCCCCAATCTCCCTTTCCTGACCGTTGGATGGCGAAGCCAGCACCTGTCGCAGACGCTTAATCAGACGGTACAGAACCCACGCATTGCCGATGCTCAGAGCGACCAGAAATACGGCGCTGACAGCCGTGCCGATAATGTTGCCAACCCGAGAGAAACCGTCGAAGCGCTCGCGCAGAGCACCACTGGTGGCAGCCACAACAATACAAGTGATGATGACGACGGTGCTGTGGCCCAGGGAGAAGAATGTTCCCACCGAGGCGGGACGCTGACCTGAGGCGATCAGACGACGCGTCGTTAAGTCAATGGCGGCAATGTGGTCAGCGTCCAGGCCATGGCGAAGACCCACAGTGTACGAGAGGGCTGCAGGCGCCGCGAGGACAGGGTGAGTCACGATAATGGGCGTGGCCACAGCAAGCCAGATGAGGAGGTTGACGGCGATGAGGCTGCCGATGAGAATCCGCACATTCTTGGGTAAATATTGCAGGCTCGATGGCCAAGGAATTGTGAAGGTGCCCATGATGGTAGTGATGGTGAGGTAGCTCTTTCCTTGTTCAGTAGGTAGTTGGCCGCACACCTCGATCCAAGGGGGGGAGAAGGAGAGAATTGAAAATGAGTATCCAACTTGCAATATTGAAACTAGGAGAGCCTTTTCATCTGTGAAAAGTTTCTCTGAGCCCTTTTTTCATTCTCGGCGTCTTTTTTTTCTCTCTTTTCCCTTTTTTCTCCAACTCTGAACCCCACCATTGATTGATCTTGACTTTGTGGGCTGCGGGGCATCGCCGTCGGCGCCCGCCGGCCACATAATAAATCATTACAGTGAATCTACCCTACGTGGACTTTGATCGTCCAATGCATCATTTATGAGCCACATTCACATATAAGAGACTGGTTTTGTTACTTACTCATTCACAGATGACTCGTTGTGTATGATTGTGATGTGTTTTCTACAATTAAAAGACAAAATACGATGATGTAAGGCTCTGCGTGTATGTAAGACCTCAATTATCCTTCATTATCACCAACGGCTTCACAGACACCCTTTGGGCCTCCTCATTCAAAGCATCAATCTCCGCCTGTACCAACGGAATCCCCGTCTGCTCCCTCTCCTTCTGTGCCAGCTGTTCAATCTCACCAGGGAAGTATATCCTCTCGACACCCTCCATCTTGTCACACCCCACGACCCTCTCATAGAGGTACTTCATCCTTTCCCTGAAATCGTCCAAACTCATAAACAGATCCGGCTTGATAGCCACGATGAAATGTCCCACATCCGCCGGCTTAGACGGGTCATACGGGTTCGTGACATGGCCCGCAAACGCCGACCCCGACAGCACACCGGAGAAGACATCCATCATGATAGACAGGGCCGATCCTTTTGGCCCACCCATGGGCAGCATGACACCGCCCAGCGCTGCCTCGGGATCATCTGTGCGCCTCCCCTCCGCATCGAGAGCCCAGTCGGTGGGTATCTTCTCCCCGCGCCTCTTGGCCTTGTAAATCTTGCCCCTGGCCGCCACTGACGGCGCCATGTCAAGAATAAAGTTGGTGTCCGGGGTGCCACCGGGGGCGCCGCACGCAATGGGCGATACACCCATGAGCTTTGTGCGGCCTCCCCAAGCGGGCAGCGCGGGGCTTGAGTTGGTGAAGACGAGAGACATCATGCCCGCATCGAGAGCCTGCTGCACTACCCAAGCGCTCATGCCGAAGTGGTTCGAGTGCTTCACGGATGCCATGCCGATGCCGAAGATGCGCGCGCTCTCGATGGCCGCCGCCATACCCTGGTGCGCTGCCACGAAGCCGAACCCGTTTGCCCCGTCTATCTGGGCTACGGCCGGGGTCACCTGCTCCACTGTCGGGTGCGCCGTCGCGTTGAGAACGCCCTGTCGGATGCGCTCCATGTAAGATGGGATGCGGTTCATACCATGCGTGTCGACGCCGCGGAGGTCAGCGGCTACCAGACATTGGGATATGATTTCTGCGTTGGACGGTGGGACACCGTTTCCCTTGAGAATGTCCGAGACGAGACGTCGGGCCTCTGTGGCAGAGACGTGGAAACGGGTGTTTTCATCGGCCATTGTGTGACTTCAATGTTGGGCCAGTCTTTTGGCCTTCTTCTGTTCTTGTATTTGGCTCTGGGCAGAACGTGTTTATATAGTTCTAGACAAGATTGCCTATAATCAGTGACGCCTTGAACCACATCAGCCTTATATGCATTCGATCACGTTGGGCAAGAGTCATCCTCCTCCTCCGGTCCTTGACCCGAATACCCCAACTGATGTGGGGCAGACTTCAATGGTGGCCGTCGGCAGACCAACTTCCCCGCTTGGAACCGGCGGCACACTGATATGCAGCTGTGGTTCTCGGATCTTGTCTAATTGGATGTAAAATTTCATTGATTTCGTTATTCGCTGAACTTCGACTATATTTTTGAACCCCATGCTCCATTTATGTGTCCCAGTCGCCAAAATGAGTAATTTTCCAATGCACCATCGTTCCTGCGCCAGGGCGTGTCGGATCCGAAGCCCCAACGGAGCTTGTCTATGTTCGCATTTGAAGCTTTATATCGGATCCGAGAACAGGAGGTTCTTCAAACATTGACAAAACCCCCTTTCTTCTCGAATGATGACTCTCATTTACTTGCTCCGATTCGGAATATTGACATACTTTGTATGCTGACCCAGAACAACGAGCTTCCTCTCCCCGCTCTCACCAATCTTGCTCAGCCTAGCGGTAGTGAAAGCCAGGTTACCACCCACCCTCTCGGCCGTGGCCACAATCTCGAGCACATCACCAACCGCCGCTGTAGACAGGTAACTGATGTGCATGTCCACGCTGGCCCCCGTGACGCTGCGCAGGTCCCATGCCGCAATGGACAGACCCGTGGTGAAGTCGATGATGGCGGCCGACACAGCACCATGGAGCCCGCCGCGGCTGTTGACGTGCGTGGGCGTCAGGGTGAGATGTGTCGTTACCACACCCGGGGTGACGGAGACCAAAGTGGCTGATGAGACGAGGATGTCGTAGATAGGGCTTTTAGCTGTCAGGCGGGCCATGAGGCTCTCGATGTGGGATTTGCGCTGCTCGGCTGTGACCTCCTCGGTCTGCTCTGGCTGGTGCACTTGGCCATCTTTTTTTTCTTCCTGGGTAGACATTATGGCAGCTGAGGTTGTGAGGGAGAGGTGTGAAATGTAGTTCTCGAGGTTTTTTATCTCAAGCGAAGACGCAAATGTGAAGAAATCGGTGTAAATGTGCATAATTTAGCCCCCTTTTAGTGCGGAAAGTGCCATCCATCCCAACTGTTGAGTCTTACATATTACAAATCATCAATGTGGGTCCCTCCCGAGGCTCACCAGCAGCCGTGATGGCCTCACTCCCTTTCCTTTTTCTTTCTTTGATAAGTGAATTTCTTGGACTATGTTCATGCTATTTGAATAATATCTCATACAATACTTTCATACATCTCCAACTTAGAAACAAAAGGTCACAATGACAGGCAAACAACTCAAGTTCAGGGTGCAAACCACCAACAACACAGCTCCAAGCCATCATCATCAGCACAAACAGCCCTCAAACCTCGCCTTTATCAATGTTGACAGCACAGGATCCATAAACAGCGACACAACTAAGCGCAAGATCCGCCGTCATGTTATGAAGGACATTGGTCGCTTAAGGAGGCGACAGAACACCAGCACAGCCCTCGCAGCAGCCGCACCATGCACAACCACCGGCTATCCCACTTCCATCAACTCGATATTAACGTCGCGTCTCGTGCCACAGTATTGGGGCGAGGTGGAAGTGTGCGTCAACTTCAGGGCTCTCTTCTGGGCCATGGACATGGTATCCGAGGGCCTCCTGGCGCTGGCCATGAGCAACCCGGCTCACGGTTTCCGCGAGAGACTGGGTGAGAGTATACGTGGTACGTCGGGCCAGTGCCCGCTGTTCCTAAAAGCCCAAGACGAGGAGCAATCGATCGACCAGATGGAGCAGTATACCAAGTCGTTGGGCCTCGTGCGGAAATCCATCACCACCCCTGATAGTCGGGCCAACCTCAACGCCGTCATCGGGACAATCATTTGTTTGGCTGTTTTCGATGTAAATTACCCCTTTACCTCCTCCCGTGGGATGATTTCAGTGATTGGCTGACTGCTTTGTAGATGCGTGTGCGCAATCGCGATGCATGGAGAATGCACATGAGTGGGTTGGGCAGGGTTATCGACCTCGGCGGCGGCATTGAAGAGCTCGAGTCGTATCCGGCCGTCCGCCATGCATTATTCATGTAAGAGCCATCTTTATCATTTCCACAGCGTGTTTCGACTTCTATCTTCTGACAATGAGTATATAGTGCGGATATCCTGGGCTCACTGGTTATCGATGCCCCTCCTAATTTCCCCCTACCACGGATCTTTCCCTCTCGCACTAAGATCCACACTCTGAAGATGAGGCCAGAGCTAATCCATCTGGCTCCTGCTCTCAGCGTAACAGAAATGATCTCCCTGAATAGCCTCCTGGAATCGGCATCCCAGCTCGCCACTCTGCTCAACGACACTTGGAATGCCAACCGTCTCACCGTGGATCTCCTCATGCCGGTGTGCGGCATGGTCCACGACGTGCTGTCTCTCCCGAGGATTACAGAAGAAACCGAGGGAGAACCCACAGCAGAGATTGTCGAGCTGGTCCGATCATCAGTTCTCGCGTTGCTTTCGACCGTCATCACCACCACTTCGGGCGACAGGCTATTCTGCCCCAAGGATCGCAAGAAGCACGTCAAGAACCAGCAGTTGCTGGCGCAGCACGCAAGTGGAATATGGTCCGCATGGCCAGAGCTCAAGATCTGGGTGCTCGCCATCCAGGCCATGGTGGAAGCCGGGCTGGTCAGGTCCTGGCTCGTGGATGACATTGTGGCTGAAATGGGCCGGCTATCACTCAAGTCGTGGGACGACCTGCTGTCTGCCCTGCGACGGGTCACCTGGGTAGAGAAAGTGGCAATTGAGGAGATGAAGGAGCTACGACGAGATGTGGAAACGCTCTTGGGGAAATAAAGTATATCGGTCATAATGAAAAAACGTGCACATATATACATGTATCTGGGACACCTTACAAGAGGGTGTTTACCTGGTAACACCGCCGTTGACACCGATGTTCTGTCCAGTAATCCACCTCGACTTCTCGTTGACAATGAGGAGAACAGCATCACCAATGTCCTCAATAGTTCCGGGGCGCTTCTCGATGCGGGCCAGGGCATTCTCGGTGGCAGAGAAGGCCTCCTCCGTGCCGGGAGGGTAGATGTCAGTGTAGACGGGGCCGGGAGCGACTGAGTTGACGGTGATGCCCCTGCTGACGCCAAGCTGTACCATTGCAATTGTTAGTTGATGCTCTTCTCTTCTTCTTCTCTTATCTCTGTCTTTTGGAACAACAAAAAAAATAGCGACGGGAGGGATAAAAAAGCATACCTCTTCAGCCCAGGTCCAGGTCAGGTTGTCCAGAGCAGCCTTGGAAGCAGCATACATGGAGATGTTAGGGTTACCCCTGACGGCGGTGGTGGAGCTGACGTTGATGATGCGTCCGCCGCGGGGCATGTGAGGAGCGGCGGCGTTGGTGGTGTAAAAGGGGCCGAGGAGGTTGACGCTGAGAACCTTGGAGAGTTCCTCGGGCCTGGGGTCGTCGTGGATGGAAGACTGGAAACCGACACCGGCATTGTTGACTATTACTGCGTTAGTTTCTTCTTTTATCATCTCTTCATCTTCACCTTTCCTACCCTCAGTCTTGTGGAAGGGGAGGTGTCGTGATAAGAAGAGGCGCCATGCATGTATGGGATAAGAAAAGAGGGGCAGAAAGGAAACGTACCCAAAATGTCAATGGTGTCCGTCTTGAAACCCTCGAGAGTCTTGGCAACGAGATGACGAGCTCCCTCGACAGTGTCAACGGCAGCCTGAACGGCAATGGCCTGACCACCAGCCTTGCGGACCAATTCGCAGACGTTCTCGGCGCGGCCGGCCACAGAGTCGGTCACGTAGTTGATGGCGACGGAGGCACCGTTGCGGGCGAGGGCGATGGCGATACCGGCGCCGATGCCGTTCTCACGACCGGAGCCGGTGACGATGGCGACCTTGCCCTGGAGGCTGAGAGTATCGGCAGGCATTTTCGATGTGTTGTATGAACAAACAGGTTAGATTATTGCAATGAAGAGAGAGAGAGAGAGATGGTTAGAGAGAGAACTGTGCTTGAGCTGGAGACTTGCTTCTTGGAGATCTAGACCAAGGTATTTATACCCCTTCATCGTCCAAGTCTAGACCCCGCTTCTGCGCATGTTGACAGCTCGTGCTGATAATACAGAATCTATTACTTACTATCCATGCATCTGTATGTCGTCTTACACACTCTCTGCTCCGCATCAAGGAAAGAAAACGCTGGGCAAGCCGGCTTCCTTGCCCCGTCCGAGGCCGAAGACCGACACCAGCATGGACGCTAAAGGCTGACATTGTCGAAATTCACGATGCTACATGTAGAATGGCCCACCCTTGAGTAACCATTGATCTCACCATTTTCCTATTACGGGAACTATGAAACGGGGTTTGTACATGTAAAGATCCGCAATTCCATATATTAAAGGGGGGTAAATTGAAAGAAGCTTGAGGGAAAAGGGCGGGGCTAAGAACAAGAATTGGAACTAAAAAGAAACAGACCTGAATCATGCCATTGATGCCATTCATGCATGCAAATGTGTGCACTACGACTCTGTAACGACTAGTAGAGCGACAATGTTGAGAAGCCCTAGATCAAAGCACAACTTGGGAAGAATCGCCCGATTGGGAAAACGGTGTGGCGTCATTTGTTCAACCTTGGGGGCCATCTACTCCAGTCCGTTCAAGCCTAGACTCTAGACCCCAACGCATCGTACCAATGGTTCAATATGCAGGGCATTGCCAAGTGGGGGGACAAATTATATCGCCAGTATAGAGAGGGAAGAGTGGTGTAGGACGGCGGTGTTATTTGTCCACTCAGATATTGCGTACGTTCCCCTGGCAGCCTTGCTGACATGGACCTTGCTGACATCAAGAGAGAACTGT